>CAJVQA010001031.1:0-28050 GCA_910591915.1 Cetraspora pellucida | reverse complement strand
TATCAAATCTAGGTGAGTTTTAACTACTCTAGTAGGTTTAGGTTGCAGATAAATTAGATAGATAACAGCTAGTTTCTTTCTATAGTCTGAGCTTTACTTTTGTAACAAATTTGTAATTGGAATAGATTTTGTAATTTATATCCAGAGAAGCCCCTAGAGGCATCTTTAACAAATTAATAAAGATATAAACAAAACCTTACCTTAATTCCAAAAAAAAAAAAAAAAATTTTTGATCATTATTTAAAGAATTAATGTCAACATTTGTTGACCATTTAATAGAAAATGGGTTTTGGAAGAATTTAAGTTGTGACCAAAAAAGAAGTGATTGTATAGTAATTGTATTTTATAGAAATAGTCAGGTTTTTAGTAGATATTGTATAATCATACCATATAAAATAATCAGGAAGTAATGTTGTAAAGTTGGATTTAATTATATGTTTAGAGGTACTTTGTTTAGCTAAGTTGATTATAAAAAGAATTATTAAAGTAGGATTTAACTTTGTAAAAGGAGATTTTAAAAGATTTTGTTTGAATAAAATAGTGGATAATAAATAAAATATCTCAGTTTTTAATATGTAAAAATTTGTGTAAAGAAAGAAATAATTGGATGTTTTTTAGAGCTAATAAATTATTAAAGTGTATATTACTTTGTGAATTTATTGAAAAAATGAGTAGAAGTAAACAATTGCTTTAAGTTCTGCTTAAGTTGAGTCAGAGTATGAAGATATTGCACAGTTAAATTTAATTTGAATATTATGTTCAGAAATCCATCCAATACCAATTTTTAGATGTAGTGTTTGTGTATTAATAATTAAAGCATCTGTATAGAAATAAGTATTATTTGGAAGGTTTTTATTTAATAGGAATAAATTAATAAGTTGGTTTTGGTAATGAGAGGAAGATATGTTTTTTTGAATTATTTGAATTTCTGTGTTAGAAATGTAAATAGTTGGTAATTAAGATAATATCAAAGTTGAAATTACATGTTGTTAAATATTAATAAGTGCATGAATTTCTTGATTGTTGATGTAGAATAAATAGTTGTTATTCTTTTTTAATTATTTAATATGAGAAATATTAATAGAAGTTTGAAATATTAATGTAAGTAAGTTAGTAGGAATTAGAGATATTAAACCAAAAGAGATGTTAGAAAAAGAGAAAAAGTTAAGTGAATTTTTTGTAAAGAAAATTTGTAAGTTATTAAAAACAATTGACTATTTATTTAATAGTAATAAGTGATAAGAAGTAATTGTGTCAAAGGAATTGATAAAAGTATTAATATTTGATAAGTTAAGATGTAGCCATGTTTGGAAAATTGTATTGTTTTGAATAAAATCAGAAACTTTAGTAAACCAAGATGGAGTAGGTCCATGAATAGATTTTTTAGTATGTATATATATATTATTCTATAGAAAAATATATAAATTATCAGCTGTTGTAAGTTGTTTAATAAAGATTATTTTATTGTTTTAAAGGCTGTTAATTAGTGAATAAGAATTATTAGATGAAAGAATATTGTATATTATTTTTGTAGAAGTAGGAATATTAACTGGCAGTAAGTTTAATGAGTTATTAAGTAAAAGAAAAATATTGAAGTTATTTAAAAGTAAAAGTTGAAAGATGAATATAAAGTTTTTTGTTTTTAATAAAAACTTAGAAGCAATATTTGGAAGAAAGAAGGGTTGTTATATTTTAGTTAACCAATTTTTAATTCTAACTATACCAATATGTTTAAGAAGAGAAGTAGTATAAAAAATATGTTCTATTATAGATATTGCTACTTTTTAAGTTAAATGTTGAAAAGTTGAAAGTTTAAATGATAATGAATTAGTAAGAAGAATATTAGATATATTTTTTGCTAGGTAAAGCATTTTTTTTGTTGTAATAAAGAGTAAATGTAAGAGTTTTTGTTGTTACATTTTTGAAATTTACAAGATTTGTAATAAATATTCTAAAGATGGTTGTAGTATTATATTAAAGAGAGTAGAGATTTGTTTAGGTGTGAGTTTTTTTGAATTTAATTAGAGCAAGAAAGTTTTTAATTTTGTTTTGAAGCATCTTATATGTTGGTTTAGTTGAGCCATTTCTATCAAAATAGATACCAAGGTATCATATAGTTTCATGAGGCTTGTATAAAAGTATTATTTAATTATTGTAGTAAAGGTTTGGTATAGTAATGTTTAGTTGGTTTTTGTTTTGAGAAATATGTAAAAGGTCAGATTTGGTTAGATTAATTTCAATATTATTTAAGTTGTAGAGTTTTTGAGTATTATTAAGAATATTTTGAAGAGATTCAGAACTTTTACTGTGCCAAACAGTATTATCTATAAAGGCTATAAGAGGTATTGTTATAGAAGATGATGAAATGTTTGAAATAATATTGAGAGGTGAGGAGAAGGTAATTTTGAGTAGATAGTTGTTGTATTTGTTATAAATGAAGAAAAAAATCGGATTGTAGTAGATTTTCCAAAGTAAGGATGAATAGGTTTCACCTTGTTCTATTTCTGATTTAATATGAACAGGTGATATAAGGCCATGTATAGTGATAATTCTTGCTTGTTGGTTTGTATGAAGTTCTGTAATAAGTTGAATTCCTTGTAAAGAAATACCAATTCTTTTACAAGTATCTTGAAGTCGAGATATGTTAATTTTATCAAAGGCTTTAGACATGTCCTGAAATATTATCTATGCTTCTTTATTAAAATGTTTATAATGTTCGATAGTATTATTAAGGATTTGAATTGGAATGTATATAATTCAATAATTAAATAATTCCAAATCTAAATAATGCATTCTATCAATTATTGTAGCTTTATATATATTAATATTACTAAAATTAATAAATATATTAAATTATTTATTAGTATTTAATAATATTACGAACTTTGATATAATTTGCAATAAATCAAATTATTTTGAAAAATTCTAAAATGATTTGTAATGTTTTAAAAATATTCGCAAATATTTAAAATAATTTGAATTTATTTAAACCAATTTGCATATATTTATATATATTTGCAATATATTATAATTTAGTATTTTTGAAATTTTTTTCAATATTTTAAATTATTTTAAAATGTTTTAATCAATTATAATTTTATACTTACTTAAATTTCCAAAAAATATTTTGTATTGATTTAATGCAAACTGTATTTTCTTTATTCATATTATAATAATTTAGTATATTTTCATAATTTCTAAGTTTTAAATCATTTTATTAAGTTTAAATTAGTTAAATTTTCTCTATTAACTAAACAAAAATAGCAAAGATAGTTAGAGCTTGCTAATTTGTATATTAAACAAAATGTTGCAACTTCTGGCCAATCTGCAATAATTATTAAAATTTTTGGAAAGAGCTATATATATTTGTTGTTAATTAACAAATTAATTCTAGCTTCTGAATATAATTAAATAGGTTCTAATATTATTTTTAGACAATTATAAAAAGTTTGTCTAGCTTTTTGTTTAGTTATACCAGAGGTTAATTTTATTATTAGCAAGTAATCTAATAATTGCTTTGCATCTTACTTATTTTTGCATCAAGTAGATATATTTTTAAGTAACAAATATATTAGATAAAGCTGACTTTTATTCAATATGTTATATTTGGTAGCATCTGAATACAAAATAATTAACAAAATTTCTAAGCCTGAAGATAAAGTATTTGAGTAGTTTTTCATTACATTTCATTATTTTAATCTTTATAAATATTTTCTTTACTATTCTTTAAATAAAACTAAATTAATAAAAACAAAATAAATATTTTAATAAATAATATTTTGTTTGTCTCTCATTACTGTGTACAAAAAACTATATAGAACAATATACAGGTATGCCTCTTCTGTCATCAAGCAACCTACGCAGCCTTCATGAGTATTGGCTGGTTAATATAAGCTTTACTTTCTGAATTATCATTATCAATACTCTAATTGATTCTAGCAGTCGTCCTGACTGGCTATCTCATCATTGCAACTGTCATCCGAACAGGTCGCAATTCAAAAAACTTACACGACTATATAACCTACCCATCTCTGCTCTATCTTCAAAAAAAAGACTGCCATGTCAGCAGGTCGATCTACTTAAAAACGTTAATCTATGGGCAGGGAAGGTGGGATCGATGTAACCAGAACGAAAGTCAGGTTTGCAGAAAAGACAAAATTATCTTACCACATTTTCCCAAAACTTACTAATATACTACAAACTAATTACCTTATACTTACTCAATTACTACATAATTATGCTATAATTACATAATTACTTAATTACCTCATACAAACCAAGATACTAACTCAATGGTCATACTTTAATTAATTAATTACCTTATACTTTTGTTCAATTGATCGATCATTGATTGAACATGTGACTGTAAACGGGCCTATCACATGTTCGATCAGATAGTACATGATTCGAGACAAAAGCTGCCTCAATATTTATGTATCGAGTAGCTATTAAAAAATATATTTACCTTAGTAGTTTTATATAATTTTTCATATTTAAGAATAAAATTTTCTGATATATTAGAAACTTTTAATATTTATTTAATACAACTAATTAATAGCATATAGTATAAGAAATACTTAGTATTATTATGATTTAATACTTCAGTTTTTATATATGATAAGTTAGATTTTATATTATTTATATAAAGCTTTTCTTACTTAATATTGGTTGACAATAAAGATGTAGAATAATTGGAATATTTATTAAAAAATAAAATAATTGCATTTTCAGCTACATTATTTAGCTTATATTTTGTAACTAAAAGCATTAAATTAGCATAAGCATTATTAGGAAATTTATCATTTTTTTGACTAAAATCATCATCAGAATTATTTTGAATATCTTCAGAAATTTCTTCATTTAAAGAAATATTATTAGCAATATCTTCATATTTATATAAATTATTTTCAAATTTATCAAGAATATTAGCATAAAAGATCAACTTTAAAATTAATTAAAGTATTAGTATTGTTAGCTAACTTAAAGGACATATCTTTTAAATTATCAAGTGTAATATTCTTATTAGAAAAATTAGAAGAACTTACATTATATTTAGAGGATTTCAAAGTATTTTGAAAATTAATATTTTTAAATAAAATTTTTTTAGCAAAAAAACTACTATCAAATCATTTTTTTTCAAAATTAAAAAGATCAGTTTGGGATGCTTCACTAATGTTTAAATAATTTTGAATACATTTAGAAGATTGCTGAACAATGTTATTATCATTATCAACTGTATAAATACATTTAATCATATAATTACTCAACTTATTTCTAGTAGCAAAGGTATAGGGTCAAAAAGTATATGCGAAGTTTAATATTTTTAAGTTTATAAAGAATTAAAAAAGTTTTTAGATTTTTTTTAAGATTTAAAATTTTGTGAATATTTTCAAAAATATGTAATATATTATAAAAAGTTTTAATTCCTTTAAAATTTCAAAATTACTTCTTATATATATAATAATTCTTTTTTATTAATATACTAAATGTATTTAATTAGTTCTTTAATCATTTTAGATCAATTTTGTTTCTTTAAAATTTTATTACTTTTTTAATTAATTTCAAATTTTATTTTATTAATTTTTATTATTTTAACTATTATTCAAATAAATTAATTATCTTTGCATATAAATTTTTTTTTTGTTATTAAGGTAAGGCCTTGCTTATATCTTTATTAATAATTTAAAATAGTTATATATATATATGTCATTATCAACTCTTCTCATTAATTTCTAATTCCAAAGCAAAGCAGAAACAAAATATAAAATACAATTAAAACAAAATAGAAAACAGTCCTTGGGCCTTAAGAAACAAGAGTTTATGTTCAAAAAAATATAAACAATAGTAGAAATATAACAATAGAAAAGATATTTCTAACAAACTAAACTTGGTTTTAAAAAATTTTTTTTTTTTTTAGTATAAAACTCAAAAGTTTGAGAAATTATGATTGATCCTGAAAAACAGAAGAAAAACATGTGACTAACTAAACAACAACAACAAACAACAAACAACAAAGTTACATTCCTAATTAGAAAATAGATAGATAAGCTATTAGTAAATAGTAGCATAACACAGATTGCATATAAACAACTCAAAAAGGAAATTGTATAAGATAGAAACCCAATAAATTAATTAAATGAATCAGGCTATTGACATAGATATTATATACTATATTAAGAAGGCAGATAATAAAAATCGAAGATATTTAAATTCTGAATTGTTGAATCAAATTCTAACAATGTCTGCAAAAAAAAAACCAAGCAATGTAGAACATATAGCAAAGGACCTAGCAATAAATAATCTAACCTATATTACACTAAGCAATATACTACTTTATAGACAAATTCTTAAAGCCTTGAGTTTAGCAGAATTAAGCTGGCTCAAAGAAGATATAATAAATAAATAAGTGCAAAGACTTAAACTATTAAATCAGAACCCAAAGTCAGTTGAATATATTACAAACATGAGTAAAGAAGAAATACTTAAAGAAAAGAGAAAAATGAAAGGAATAGAGAAACTAAACAGGCTAGGAAAGATGCAAACATCAATAACAAAAAAAAGATGTCAAGATGTAGCAAGAAAAAAAATACTACAAGGAAAACCAATCCAAACAATAAATAAAATCATTGACTAACTAAAGGAGTTTAACATTAATATACTACAAGGTACACAACAAAGAAGTTCTTCATTAAGCACAAACCAAACTCTTATAAACAAATTAAATGAAGCAGAAGAAACAAGAGAAAAAAAGATAAAGAAGAATACAGAAGCTTCAAGAAATAGTATTATCCAAGATGTTAGAAAAAATATAGAAAACATCGACAAAAAAATAATAGAATTAAAAGAAAAAAACATGACATATAAAGATCCAATTTTTATTAACACAATTAAATACAACTAATGGTTACTAGAAAATAAAGTATGCAATAAGAACATGTTCTTTAAAGCAAACATGTCTGCATACATCTTGCCTAAAAAAACAAGCAATAAAAAAATAAAATATATGCAATAGATTCTGGGCAAAACTATCATATTAAGATAATCAAAAAAGTTTTTAAGAATAGAAACAACTAGGTAAAAGTAGACTTTAATTGCAAACATAGTTGAGATGCAGCAATGAACAGAATTTAAGAAAAGAAGGTAAATGGCTCAAGCTTATTTCAGAAAAAGAGAGGAACAAAGAATCAAAACTTGAACAACAAGTCAAAAACAATAACTAGAAAAAGAAAGAAAGATACAAAAGTCAACCAAGAAAAGAAGAATAAAAGAAAAAAGAAAGCTTGTTTATGACAGAAAATAAAATAAATTTATATAATTGTTTTACAATATGGGATCTACTTGTGAATATCAATGCAAAGAAAATCAAACATATGTGCAAAAGCTTCAAGAAGATACAAATAAGACATATAAAAAGATCTAAACACAAAGTATTAGCAATAGTTCAAGCAGATCAACTTACTAATAAGAACATTATATGGACTTTGCCAATCAGTGTTCACAAGTTGGCAAGAGTAACCAAAGGTAATGAAGATTACATACAATGTAATTTTCAAAACTTGTTCACAACAAAACTAACAGGGCTCTCAGGCAATGCTTCAGAAGTATTGCTATTATGCTACTTAAAAAACAAGAGAGCAAAATCAGTTTATATACTATCTAACAGAAATGAAACCCAAAGAAGAGCAGCAACAATCACTTTTGCATCAGAAGAAGAAATGGAAACAGCACAATCCAGACTAATAAGATTTAATAACCACCTTCTATATTAGAAAAACTTTCAAAAAAAGTGGAATAAGAAAAAAGAAGGTAGTAGCAGTCAAAGACATCCAAATACAGAAGAGACATTTATTAATATAAATAAAGAAGAGTAGAAGGTTAATAAAAAAAAACAACTAAAAGGAAAAACAATAAAAGCAAAGGTGACAGTTGAATAAAATAAACAGAAGAGATGATTCTAATCTACAAATGCAAGATTTGCTTCAAAGATCTTAGAAAGACTAGACAGACTCAAAGTTCAGCAAAACAAATCAATAAAAAAAATACAGCTAGGGAAACAAGAAAAGAAAGAGAATAAAATAGCATGTCATAACATTAATGAACTAAAAACCAACAGATAGAAGCTTGAAAATCTGCTTAGCTGAGCAGAAAAAAAGAAAATTGTAATATTAAAAATTATAGAAACAAATATTACTGAAAGAGAAGAAAGGTTTTTGGCATATGCATCAAACAAAAACTATATAGAGTACTAGACAAATGCAGCAGAAGATAAGAAAAAAAGATCAGGTGTAGGAATTCTAATAGAAGAACAATGGGAAAAGCATATGGATTCAGTTAAAAGAATAAGTAAATACATAATAGAGATCATATTATACTTTAAGCAACTGGAGTTAATAGTAATAAGAGTCTATATATCACTAAATAACAAAATGGTAGAGAAAACTATCCAACAAAAGATTGTAGAAATAGTTACTAAACAGAAAAGACAAACACAAGTTGTGATTATAGGTGATCTTAATTATACAGCAGACAATATATTAGACAGACAAATCCACAATTAGCAAATTTCAAAAGACTACTAATCTTTAATTGAATAAGAAAACAAAACTTTATAGACATATATAGAAATATGCATCCAACAAGCCAAAAGTACACATGGTCAAACAAGGAAGCTGCAACAAGAATTGACTATATTTTGGTATCAGAAAAATTGGCCTTGGGTTTGCAAAAAGCAAATATTGAGGAAACAAAAGAAATTACAGAAAGTAATCATAAAATTATAACTGCTGAAATATGAATTAAACATATAATAGGGAGAAACAGTAAAGCAGAGGTTAAAAGAAAAAAACAATTAAGAACATTATATCTATATGATCAGGCAAAACCAGAAAATTGGAAAAATTATGCACAAGAGCTGCAAAAGTGATTAGAACTAAAAAAAAAGTCTAAAAACATCTAAACAAAAGTGCAAGATATAGAAAAACATATAAACAAAATAAATAGTATATGGGATACCATAAAAAAAGTAATTATTACTGCAGCTAATAAGCATATACCTAAAAAAAGAATATACAACACAATGGCAAATAGAAGAACTAGTCAAAAAATGCAACAAAAAAAAGATATTGTAAAGTTACAAAAATTAATCAAATATGCAAAGATAAGAAAAGACCAAGAAGTAACAAAAGAAGAAAGAAGTAGAACAAATAAACAATTAAAAGCACTAGGAAACATGATAGATGCAAAACTGCCAAAATTACAAAAGCATTGATCATATACCTGGATAAAAGATATAAAAAGATAGCAAAAGCTTCTATAGAAAAAAAAGAAGAAAGACTGAGAACAAGTACAAAAAAGATGAATAAAAGAGAATATAGACAAAAGTTGTGAAATGATTAAAACAAACCAAGAAAAAATGCTCACTAGTCTTTTAAATAAACTGTATAAAAAGATAATGCTTAATAAGCTTATTAAGCAAGAAGAAGAGGAAACATATCTAATAACAAAGTCAGAAGAAGTAAAGACAAATATAGCAGAACATTATAGAATGCAATTTAGAAAAAGAAACATCAAATTAAAAGCAATAACAGAAAAGTGGAAAGAGATATACAAACTAAAAGAAAGCATCAAAGAGAAATGGTATACAGAAGTTGAAAGGAAAATTAAGGAAAAAGAATGAGAAGAAGTACTAAGAGAGTTAAAGACAGAAACAGTTCCAGGTATCTTAGGTATAAGCTAATATTAATTAAGAAAGTAAGAGCGAAAATACAAAAAGTCTTCAGAAGCTTTGCAGATTTATGCTTAGAAGTAGAAGAAATTCCAACAAAGTAGAAGATAGCACAAGTTTACCCTATACCAAAAGATGTAAAATAGGGATATAGCTTAAACAACATCCATCTAATAGCATTGATTGAAACATTCAAAAAAGTTGTAACAAAGATGGTAATTAAAAGACTTGCCAAAGTATTTATAGAAAGAGAAATACTTAGAAGGCCAAACTTTGCAGGCCTTTCAGGAAACTCAACAGAGCAATCAGTACAAATTTTAAACATAATAATAGAGGAAGCAAAAAAAAAAGATAAAGAAATATGGATACTGCTACAGAACATAAAAAAGTTATTTGACTCAGTTCTTCTTAAAAGCCTTGAACTAGCATTGCAAAAAGTCAAAATATCCAAGAGAATAATTAAATATATACTGAATCTTTTCCACAAGAGACAATTAAGAATAATTACAACCTATAACCTAATAGAAAAACTAGCAGCAAGAGATGGAATAGACCAAGTGAAGTAATTTCACTATTAATATAGCATTTCTTCTATGATCTATTATTAGAGAGAATCTAAGAAAAAAAAAGTTTATAATATACAGTCAAGCAACAGTTGCAAAAAGATATGTAATACAACAATATTACAAGATATTATCAAGCTGCAATTGCATATGTCGATGATACAACATGGATTACAAGCAGTAAAGAGCAATTATTAGAAATCTTAGAAATAGCAGAAGAGTTTTTTGAAATGAATAATATAGAAATAAATGGATCAAAGTCAAAATTAATAATAATAAACACAAAAGTCTGAAAAAAAAAAGAGCAGTAATATATAAAAAAAGCAAGATAATAGAAGAACTAAGTCATAAAATAGTTTTTTTATTGGGAATATAGTTAAACAACAGAATGCAAGAAATACAAGTAAAAAGGAAGGCAAAAGAAATAGTAAGCCAAACTATAAGAAATTTAAAGTATAAAAAAATAACAATAAGTCAGATTGCATATATAAACAATATGGTAATAATATTCAAACTAAGCTATATGTTGCAGCTAACAATGTTGTTAAACAGAAGCCTAAATAAAATACATCAACTAATAATAAGTTTGGCAAAACAAAAGAGCAGCCTGCAAAAAATAGTAGAAAACTGCATAATGGAATATAAAGATCTTGGCAGCTGTAAAACATTGCAACAAGAGTTAATTATAAAGCAAGTGAGTAGCCTTTTGGCAAAACTAAACAGACAAAACAATCTTGGACAGCTAACAAGGCTAAGAATAACATAAGGCTGTCAAAGAGCAGATTTAATGAAAGATATATAAAAGACAAAGAAGCAAACAGAAATCAAAACATATTTAAAAAACAACTTAGCATGCCTTACAATATGTAAAGTAAAGAAACTAAAAATAAACATTAAAACAGAAAGCAAACTATAGACAATGTTTGGTTATGGTATTAAAATACAAGAACTGATAGATACACAATTGTAGAAAAAAGAGGCAGTTAAAGTAAATGAAGCTGTATTTGACACAAAAGGAGAAAAACTAATTATATAACAGCAACTAAAAGGCTATTAAGGCCAATCAAGTAAAGGGAAAAAAGCAGAATGGTTTAAAGCAATTGAATCAAAAGTGCTTAGCAGTCCTAAAAGTAAAGTAGTGCAAAGATATTTCAGAACAGATGAACAAAATACTCAGGTAATACAAGTCAAATAGGAGCATATATCAGAAGATAGAAGAAGGAAAGAGTGGATAGTATATGGCACACAAGACCACAGACAGCTCAGAAAAATAATTAAAAAGAAAAAAAAAGCACTTATCAAACACTGGCAAATGAAGTACAAAGAGAACAAAGTAGCAACTGAAATTAATAGATGTAAAGGGTGTATAAGTAAAGAAAAACAAATAGAAAACAGTTGCCAGCAATAGATAAGATTAAATAAAAACATTTATGTAATTTCAGATAGATTAATAAGTAAGAATAGCAATCAAATTAAGATAGTAATAGACCAAATAATAGACAAGACAGAAATAGATAGATCAAAAATAAGTAAAAGCAAGTTAAAGAGTTTTACAATAATAGAAGAACTAGAGGTAAAAATTATTAAGTGACAAAAACTGAAAGAAAATATTAGTCAGGAAATAACAAAAGTTTTAAAAAGAAACATTATAAGAAACAAAAATAAATATATAATATATATTGACAGTGCAGCTAATAGAAAAGATAGTAAAGAACTATTATCTAAGAACAATATGGGTATTAAATAGGTACAAACAAATGAAACACAAGAATGGCCAAAAGAAAAATTAGCATTTGGACTAGAAAGATGGCAAACATCAATGACAGCAGAGTTGGTAGCAATTTGGGCAGTAATTTTAATAATATCTAAGGAAAAGCAAATAGAGTTATATACAAATAGTAATGCTGCAATAAGAAACATTAGTAGAAGCCTAGAACAAGTAGACAGAAATAAGATTATTAAAAAAAAGAATGCAATATAATTAATGAAGATTAAAGACTTTGTCAAGATAAAAAACATTCAGATAGATTTAGTTAAAGTTAAAAGTCAAAGTAAAGACAAATAGAATGATAAAGCGAATAGTTTAGCAAAAAAGGAAACAATAAGTAGGGAAATAGTATAGGCTAAAAAAGTCAATTGTAAAGAGATAGAGTACTGCCTAGAGTAGAAAAACAGATGAACTAATATACTAGTAAGACTGTTTTGCAAGTTAGTAATAAATGCAAAATTAGAAGCAGAGTGGAAAGAAATAAAAGCAGTTAAAGATTTAGAGCCAGAAGCAGAAATCACAATTTATGATTAGACTTATTTTTGGAAAAGGCTTAAGATAACTAAGGGAATACATTGCACAACAAGAAGAAGCAATGCCAAAAGAAGTGTATTTATTAAGTGCATAATAAATAAACTTTCAACCTTAGAAAAACTTAACAGAAGAAAGCCAGATATATATACAACAGTAAAATGCCAAGTATGTCAAGATAAAGTAAAAGAGATACAAGCATACTTGGCAATATGCAAAAGACAAAGAAATCTCTGGAAGAGAATCCAAAAAATGATCATTGCAACAGCATAGAAGAAGTTAAAAGAAGAAGAAAAGATTCAGATTTCTTACACATTTTATATATAGCACTTTTTAGGAAAACAGAAACAGAGAAAGTCAAAATAAAAGAAGCACTAATGAAAGGCCTAATTTCAAAAGAAACACAAGACAAACTAGCAGAGCTATTAAACATAAGATCAAGACAGCAGTTTGCAAATACAGTAGCAATAACAGCTTAGGACACATTCTATGAACAAGTATGAAGAATACATTGTGAGAAAATTATTAAATAAGAGAAAAAAGTTGAAATAACAAAAAAAAGTAAAAGAAAAAAAGGTAAAGTTCAAAGAAACTAGAAAAATAGAAAAAGACAAATTAGAAAAAAATAGAAATAAAAAAAAGAAATAAGAGAAAAAGAAAAACAAGTTGAGAAAGAAGTAATAAAGACAATTTTGGGGATTGTTATAAAAGGAAGAAGACCCTTTTATTATGGACTTTAAGTAGTCAAACAAGTAGCTTACTTCTGTTCGAAGTAATGCAGCAGATTGCACTTAGATACTATTAAGGTGGCTGGATGATGCTAGACTTAAATATTAGAGATATGTATATAGTTACAAATATAATTTCAAAAAACTCAATAAAATATTAGCATGACTGCTTATAGAAAAAAAAATATATATATATATGTATATATGCTATGCCTGAAGCCAACACTTGCAGTTAGGACTAACCATTAAACTGCTAACTATACAGCTATTACTATTTGTACAAAACAAATAAATTAAAAATTACATGCAAGAATAAAAGCTCATACTAATTTATTTGCAATCTAAATCTATTAGAGTGGTCAAAGCTCATCTAGATTTGAATGTTTAATATATAATTTGATAATATGCTATATTTGATCTATAGGATGGACTAAATGTTAATTTTGTGAATTGCTTGGCCAATAAGAGGGCATATGTTAGAGTGAGTATGTAGTTGATCTGAAAGTCTGCAAAGGCATAAATAAGTATAGTTTTTATGAAAACATGTATACCTAGTTGCTGAGTTAGATAATATTAAAGGTTTGTTGATTGGTTAAGACTGAGGTCTATTTTGTTGTTATTTTCAGTTAGAGAAATGAATGCAATTTGTCTTCCATAATTGTTTATATGATTGTTTATTAATATTGAGAAAAATATTGATAATAACTTGGAAGACAGTTTTGTATGATATGTTAAAGTTTAAACTATTGATATAAGTGACTTTGGAATAAGTTCTTTGAAGATAAGGTTAGAATAAAATGTGTTAAATAAAATGTATAAGAAATTGAGAGCTGAGTGATAAAGAATTTTATAGATTAGATCGTTTTTTTGATAAGTATCAATATTAGATAATTTGCTAAAGATAATTTAATTGGTAGATGTTTGAATAATTTGGTTAAGCAAAAGTGTATTAGTGCAAATACATCAGTAAGAGTGAAAGTTAGCTAGATTACAGTAAAAACAATTAGTATCTGGATATTGGTTTGGATAAATAGTATAGAATAGTTGATATGTTAGTAACTTATTATAAAGAATTTTAATTTTAAAGGATTTTAAATGATTGAGTTCAAAATTAGTAATATTGTATAAGAGTTTTTGATTATGATTAAAATAAAGCCAAGTGGATCTTCAGTCAATGTCCTGATTAAAATATAACTACTCACTATTACATTTTTAAAATGCCCATATAGCTAATATGTAGGCTTTACATATTTGCTTAATAAAATATCTTGTAGAAAGTTTTATATAATGTTGCTTCTATTGAAGAATATGATAAGAATTATAAAGATTTGTGTAATTAAATAAAAGAAGTGGTGATAATAAATGTTGTTTGGCAAGAGAATCTGCTTACTTATTAAGATTATTATCTGAATAAGCTTGCACTTTGTAAAAGATAATTTGTAATTTGTGTAATTTAATAATATTAAAAAAAGTGTACCAAATAGGCCATAAGTTGAATTTGAATAACTTATTAGGATGATTTAAGTAAAGTTAAAAGTTGATAAATTTGGAAATTACTGATTAAGGATCAGTGAAAATATTGACTACTGAATTGCATAAAGCTGTTAAGATTGCAGTAATAATTGAAAAAAGCTCAGCTTTATATAATGAGAACCAGAATTGTATTTTAGCAGAAAAGAAGTTAATTGTTTGATTATTATTATTAACTTGGATCCAACCAATACCCATTATATATTGATCAGTACCAATGTTGATTACTGAGCCATCAGTATAAAAGAATAGTTGTTGGTAAAAATAGTTAAGTTGAGAGATAAATATAAGTTTGTTGATAGTTTTACTTGGAATAAAGATTTCAGAAGCAATTGAATTAGAAATAAAAATTATAAGTAGAGATGGAATATGGGTTGGATGCTTGATAGCTGTAAAGCAGATAAGATCCAAGTAATTTGCATTGAGGTTGAGTTAATGTTTGGAATTAGTTCTGCCAAGAAATTGTATTAAAATAATTGCAGAAACTTTAACAATACAAGTTTGATTAATTTTGTAAGAATTAAGGTGACATTCTATACATCATTTGTATTTAGCAGAGGGTAAAAGATAGAATTTTGAGTAATTTAAATTTATATTGAAAGTCTAGTAAGTAATAAAGTAATGGTTAGATGAAGGGAAGTATTTTTATATTTTTTCAATAATAATTTCTTCATTGTAATATGAAAGTAATCAAAGTTTAGTTTTTGTAAGTTTTTTAGATATATTAATAGTATAATAAATATAAAGATTATAACTAGATGATTGGTAGTATAGTAATATATTTCAGTAGTAAGAGTGTGCTAAAATTGTGTCTTCTAAGTAGAAAAATCAAAGAGGTTTTCTTTCTTTAGACAAGAATAAAAGTCTAGGTAAAAGATGCTTTCAATTTAATAAAGTACTATTGTCAGCTATGCAAAGTTGTTCAAGATACATAATATTAGATTGTCTAAGTTGTTTTTTAAAGATTAAGTATTTAGAATGTTGAAATAAGATTGATTCTAGTGACTGGCTTCTATTACTAATTGTATGAGACTATATAATTTTAGAATTGGCTAAGATTACTAAGCCAAGATAGATAAAAAGTTAAATAATTTTAAAGTTTAATGAGTGTCTATTAGAACCATCAATAATTAGTTTAGGATAATGTAAAATATTAATAGAAGACCATAAGTTATTTTGTAGTTGCTGAAGTCTAATTCGAGTTGTAATGCCAAAAAGATCAAGGTTGTTAATTTGTTAGAGATAATTAGAGATATGATGCTGAAGTTGAATATCCTATATATTATAAATATTATATAAGTATGGGTTAAGCATTGTGATCTTTGCATATTATTAATATATATATATATATAAATATTAAAATTTATTTTATAGATATTAAATAAATATATTAAATATACTGCTCAGATGGTATACTAGTTAGGTATATATAGAAAGTAAGTTGGAGATTCCAATATAACAGAACAGATGATTAGAGGGTTTAAATAGATAATCTTCTAGTAGGTTATAGGTACAGCATTTAGTATAGAATCTTAGAATGAACTACTTAAATAGGCAACTAAAAGTTATATATATGACTAGCTGTACTCTTATCTCTGTAAAAATAATTGTAATAGCTAATCTGATATAAAGTTAATAAAGTATTATTACAAGTATAGTCTTTAATAAAAAAAAAATATTCTAAATAGAAATATAGAATTTTTTGAAACATAAAATAATGTAAATCAACAACATTTTTAATTAATTTATTATATTTATTATTTTTATAATTTAGAACCAATTGAAGATGATTCAAACATATCAAAAAGTCAACTTTTTCCGATGATCCCTCACACCAACTTTTTTCCAAAAGTCTGATCTATGAAAACTATATAGTTATTATATTTAAATATAATAAATTCTACTTTGGATAACTAAGAAGGCTATTTACTGTATGTTTGGTTGTAACTAAAAAGAGTTGAAAAAGATTCGAACCCTTGTAAGCGAAGTCCCTTAGTAAAACAGGAGTACTACCAAGCAAAGAAGTAGTAGATAAGCTCTGAAGCTTTGTCAAGTGCTATAAGGGTTTAGGCCTAAATAGTTACTTGGTTTAATATAATATTCTATATAGCATAACTCTTACAACTCCTTTTCAAGTTGGCTCTTCTTTTTGTCCTTACTACTGGATTTTTCTTTCAGAATTTTTACCAAAAAGTGGGAAATCTGGTGTACTTTCTTCAAAGGATTGACATTGTTTATCTTTCCAAATCGGTAACATTAGTTACAAAAAAACCATGAAACAAGTATCGGACCTATAATGGACAATATATGTCAAACTTAAGAGGAAAATAAAAACTTTAACCATTCTCCTCACATAATAAATGGAATATATTATAATATGGAGATAAAGCAAATATGGAGTATTCTTTATTTAGTATTATATAGAATTTTTAAAGCTTGGCACAGGCAAAAATAGTGCCTTCATATTTTTTGTTTTTTTTTTGTTTTTTTTTTGGTATCTTTTTCTTTTTTCTTTTGGTTTATGTTTAGGTTTTGTAGTTAGTCCTCCCTTTTTCTTTACTCTTTTTTAGTTTTTTCTTTAGTATATCTTGTTGTTCTTTAGACAAGGATTATAGAATTCTCTTGCTCAATAATTAAAAGAGAAGAAAAAATAAATCAAAGATGAAGCTAGGAAGACAATATTGGAGCTTGTCATGAAAGGAGAAAGACCCTTTCATTATAAACTTTAAGTAGTCTGATAAGTGATTTACTTCTGCTTGAAGTAATGTGACAGGTCTGCACTTAGGCACCATTAGGGTAGCTGGGTGATGCTAGACTTAGTTGTTAAACATTGATGTAATTGTAGTAATTACTAGAATATTAATAAAGTACTAGCGTGACTATCTAAGGTTTAAAAAAAAAAAAAAAAAAAAAAAAAAAGCTTTCTTAAAAATTAGTAAATTTTTAATTCAAACTGATTAAACAAAACAGCTATACTTGCAAACAACAAAGATATAATATTTAAAAATACAAAATAGATATGAATAATAGAATTATTATTGCTAATTTTAAATTTAAAGATTTTATGTTCCAAATATCCAATATATATACTTCTTTTAATCCAAATAATAGAAAACTGTTCTTTGAGAAATGATCATTACAAATCAATGAAAATATTATCAACATAATTAGAAATGATTTTAATACTAATTTATATTCAGAAAAAGATAAAACTAATAAAGCAGCACCTCAGTGAGACTCAACAAGAGTGCAACTTCTAAACCTTACTAGAAACTTTACAGACTTCTTAGATTTTGTCAAAATGAGACCTTTTTATATATATTTTTAAAAAATATAAGGCAATCAGATAATAATTATATATTTAGATTATATTTTTATTAATAAAAATAATATTTATCTTCTTTTACAAATTAATACAAAGCTTAGCAACTTAGACCATCTTTTGATAGAATGTACTCTTTTTTTTAAAGCTAAAGGAAGAGAGCCACTTTTTAAAGATTTAATAAAAGCTGTTTCTCAAATAAAAAACTGAAAAAAAAGTATTAGAAGAAATTACAAGAATTAGAAAAACCAAATAACTAAGACTTTTGTAAAGTTCATATACAATCTATTATAAGAGCATTTAGAAAGTCAAAAGCTACTAAAAACAAAATTATAAAACTAAACAAAAATATAACTTAGTTAAAAAAAGACTAGCTTACAACTCAGAAAATTCTTTTTTATACAATCAAATCAACAAACTAAGTCTAAACCTTCAAGATGAACTATTGCAATTTATAAAAAAATAGCAAATATGCTCAAAAGCACAATGGATTGAGCAGAGAGAAAAATTTATAAAATAATTTTTTACTAAATATAAAATCAAAAAAGCTTATTCATTCTTAAAGAACATCAAAGATTCTAAGGCCTTGTTATAGTCAAGTAAAAATACTCTTCAATATATTAGAGATATATAAACCAAAATATACAAGAAAGAAGATATAAACATTACTTCAGCTAAAAAGATTACAAAAAATCTGCCTTAAGCTTTATTAGCTTACAACTCAGTACTTATGCAATAATTTATACAAGAAGAGATTAATAATATCATTAAAAAATCTTTCAAACAAAACTCCAAGTACTAATGATCTAATGTACAAGTTTTACAAACTTACTAAAGAGATCATAACTCCAATTTTATATAAAGTATTTAATCAAGCTTTAAACTCAAAAATTATGCCAACCTTTTAGTACAAGAGTCTAATTTTTCTAATATCTAAAAAAACAACAAATTTGGAAAATATAAACAACTGAAATCTATATTTTTAGTAAATAATAATAACAAAATATTTATGAAGATTATAGCTAATCAACTAAATTTTATTTGTAAAGAACTTATACTACATTAGTAGCATAGATTTATTCAAAACAGATCTATTATAGATGCAGCTTTAGATATCACCACTGCTATGAGAAACTAATCATACTCATTTAAACAATACTAACTACTTTTTATTAACTAACGGAAAGCCTTTAACTAAGTCAATTATAACTTTTTAAACCTTATTTTAAAAAATATAAACTTTGACTCTAAATTTATTAGTCTGCTTCATAATCTCTTTTCTTGCCAAAAAGCCTATATAGTCAAGGCAAGCAACATCTCTAAACGATTTAGAATTAAAAAAAGAGTTAGACAAAATAATCTTTTTTTATCACTGCTATATGTATTAGCTTTTGAGCCTCTTATAAGAACTCTGAAAGGACAAATTTAAAAAATTAAATTAAAAAACTAATATTTTAAAACCTTAGCATATGCTAATAACTTAACAATAGGAATTAGATTTTCTTTTAACTAGAACAAAATACAGGTTTTAATAAGCCTATATGAGGCTACTTTAAATATAAAGATTAATAAAACAAAAATAAAACTAGTCTTACTTACTTCTATTACACAGAGAGTAGAGCTTTATAATAAGAATCAATTCATTAAATTAGAGAAATAAGACATTATTATTATTTTAGACTACAATGTTTTTATAAATAGCCAACCAAAAAAACCTTTAGGCTGCAACTATTAATTAGTGTTTGTAGTCAATTTTTGCTTTGTCAATTTTATCAACTAAGCTAACTTAGTTAACTAATTTTTAAAAAAATCAATTTAGCCAGTTTTAACTAATTAAAATATGGTATAATTGCTTAGCTTCTTTAGGTATACAAGTTATGATATCACAATAATGCAGTAATGCATGAGTTTATATAATTCTCTTTATAAACAATAATGTAATAAAAATATACAAATAATAAACTTTTATTATATAACATAATAATATTCTGTCTTTTTATTGCATAACAAATAACCTTAATTCATTATGTAATAATAATCATTGATATTTATATCTAACCAATCAGTTATAAATTTATGTTTTCTATTAGTTTATTATTTCAGAAATAATGTTCCAGAATGCTATGTCAAAAATAAAAACTTTAAAAGAGTTGATCATATCTTTATTTGTTAATCATATTCAGGATGTTATTTTATATTACAGCTGTTTTCATAAATTCTAAAACAATTGATAAAAATTGACCTGTTGAATTCATAAGTTTTTAAATTTAGTGTTATTAGAATTGAATTTTTGGTATTACAATAATTCAATAATACTGAATTCAAAAATTTATTGAATTCAGCAGATCAATTTTTATCAATTGTTTTAAAATTTATAAAAACAGCTATAATGCTATGCCTTTACAACTAAATATTTTCAGAGTTAAATTTGTACTTGTTTCTTAACTGGTCATTATAATAGATTCTATTTTCAAGTTTAGAGCAGACATACAGAAATCCTCATCGAAAATTTATTTAAACAGTTTTTCTATTTATATTTTATAAACACAATGCAATAGAGATATATAATTATATGCATTTACTTTTCTTTGCTTTGATATGAATGTTGGCAGAAGAATAAGACTCTAGGCTTTCAATTTTGTTATTTATTATTTATCGAATTCAGCCCTACTAATAACATATATGATTAGATTTTTTGTAGGCTAAATCTAATAAAGAATAGATAATAAACTTAAAAGCCTGAAGTTTTATTTTTACATATTGAATTTAATCTCTAAATGAATACAATAGCAATAAGTATATAAAAATAAAACAATAGTAAACATTTAATACAATTATTCAAGCATATTCAACTTGTATATTAATTAAGTGCAATAGATAATATTATAGTACACTATGTAATATATAATAAAAAATCTTTATTTAATGCCTTAAAATTTTTGTATTGTTGTAATTTAATTACAAAATTTAATAGAATTTTATTCTCAAAAAGATTTATACATATCTAATAAGTAATAAAAATGTATAATAATCAAACATTTGTTAATAAATTTGTTAATTGAAATAGTCTATATAATAAGTTTGAAGAAACTTATAGTTTTAATAATAGATATGACAATTTAGATAATAATATGTTAAATAATAATGTTAATTCAAATAAAGATGATAGTTTAAATGAAGATAACAATAATTTTGCTGAAGATGATAGAGATACTGCAGTTCAATCATTGTCTATTACTTCTTACTTTCCTTAAAGTGAAACTTTTACAAAATCAAAATCAAAACAAAAAGCAGTAAATAGAAAAAAAAACTTAGGAAAAAGCTGGATATAGAAATATACTTGCCAAAACAGATTAACTAAAAAAAGCATTGCATAGTCCATATAGATAAGAGTGACAGTACTTTTGAATGCTGTCTAATAGTGTTCATGCTTACAATATCAACTACTAGCATAGCCACATATTTATATACTGAACATTGAATTTTTAAAACTAAAAAATAGGAACCACAACTATCTATATTAACAATTGATCAACCAACAATCAATACAATATTTTAAAAGCAGAAAGAAAGTAATTTACCTTTTTTAGAAAATCAACAAAGTCATATTACATACCAGTTGATTGCCTGGCTAGTTGAAGTGATAATGCCCTTGGACTGTATAAATAGTGATCAGTTTTGAGACTTCTGTTATAAAATTAATCAATAGTTTGAGGTCCTTTGTACTAATATAGTTAAAAATGTAATAAAGAAATTAGTAATTTATATCAATAATATATTAAAAAAATGATGAACCAAATGATGATCTTTGCTTGTATAACTACTGATTTATAAACACAAAATCATATTTCATATATTAATATAACCACTCACTGGCTTTCAGAAAACTTCACAATATATTAATCTCTTATTACAATTAAGCATTTCACCTATCTGCATACAGGAGATAGAATTGGAGATTTTATATGAAAAGTTCTTGCAAAATAGAAAATATTTGATAAAATTAGTACTGTGATAATTAATAACACATTATTTATGAAAAAGGCAATTCAGCAATTAGACATTATATACCTTGGTTGTACAGCCTATATGATTTATTTTGCAGTCACTAATAGTTTGAAAAAAAGTGAAACCTTGATCAGATATGCAAAATCATTAAATAATTTTTAGTAAATTGTGATAAATATAAGTAAGATATGTTATAAAAGTTTTAATTTTACAAGATATGTAATTTTATGTAAGCTTCAGTAAATTAAATTTTATATAATTTTTATTGCACTATATATTCAAATTATAAATTACATAAAAACTAATTTACTAAGACTTACTACAAATTAATTATATAAAATTATAATACTTTTACAACCGTAATACAGGTCACAATTTTGAAAAATTTAATGTGAGGTAATTGAAAAAAAAAATACAAATCAGCCTACTGTAAATATGTGTATCTTAGAGCCTATATCAAGCAACATTGCTACTAGGTGGAATTCTACTTACTTTGTTCTTAAGCAGCTTCTTGAGCTCCAAAATTCAGTTGTAAAATTGATTACATATCTAGTTAATAATTCAGACTGTACAGTTTGTATTAATGGCAATAATCTAAAAAAAAGAATATTATTAGATAAAGAGTAAAAAGGACTAAAAGAACTGTGCCAATTATTGTATTCTTTTGCATAAGCATTGACATTCATGAGTGGTAATTAATACCTGATACTAGGTATAATGTATCTAATTATAAGACATTTTTTTAAAAATTTTGATCAAATTAAAAATACACATATATATCCTTTCATCATTGAAACACACCAAATTCTTTGTACATCTATAGCATTCAGATAGGAAGATCCAAAAATAGTAGAATGGCTTGCTATGCTTCTTGACCTTTGTTTTAAGTCATTATCAACAGCATCATATACAGTACAATAAAAAGTAATGCAAGAATTACATAAAAAAATTGAATTTTCTTAAAAAAAAGTGACATACCCATTATTAATCAAGTTCTAATAACAGATATGGCTTCTTTTTTTGATGATAATATTGAACCCTCTTTCTTTTTGCCTGTTGATGTTGAGCTTTAAATATATTATTCAATTTCAGAAATTTTTAAATATGATCCAAAAGATCTGCTTTATGAGAAATATAACTCTTTGAAGTGATGGAATAAATATAAAGCATATTACCTCTTTTTGCAGAATAAGCATGAATCTTTCTGGACATAACTGCAACTTCAGTACCTTCTGAGAGGTTATTTTCTAATATGAGTAATACTATAAAGAACAAGTGTAACTGTTTAAATCCTGATACAGTCTATAACCTATTATTTTTAAAAGAAAATTCTAAAATTATTAATGTATATTTCAAATTGTAAATGAAAACTATTGTATAAATAAGTACTGCCAAAAGAAAACCTTTAAATTTTGTAAGATTTATAGGTTTTTTTCTTGCAGTATCTAAAAATATAACTGTTAAAGTATTAGGTAGTCATGATTAAGATTAACATTCTATATTTTTTATATCAATTAAAATTAAAAGTAGATCTTGAAAATAATCATTATTTAGAGTTCAGATTTTGCATAATATGTATTACTATTATGTGTCATTTGTAAATTCTGTCAATTATTAATTGATATATATCATTTTTCAATTGAAAACTGACATGTGTCATTTTTTAATTGATATAAAATTTGCAAATTAAATAAAAACTAATAGAAAGATTTATTATATGTATTATGTTTAACTAAAAATATTCAAATTTATGTTAAAATTTACTAATATAACTAAAAATATTTGCATTGTTCATATAAAACTTATTCACAGTGCCTTAAGTATAATGAATTTTTATTTATACAAGAGCAAGATTTAATATTGCAATTCATTTTTTGTAACTGCACAGATTTGGGTGAGTTTTTTTGACTTAAACTATTATTATTTGCATTGTAATTTCAATTCAAATTATATCAGTAAAATTTTAATTAAATTCAAAAAATTTTATTAATTACTTACTTTGAAAATATATAAGTTAAGCATTTTTGGGTATTCTTAAGTTAAGTAGTTTTATATTAAGTGCTTTTGAGTATGATTTAGATGTTGAACATTATAAGTTTGATGTTCCTGAATATTATGAATTAAACATATAATATTTTGCTCATCAGAATTTTTTAATATATTAAAACATTCATTGTAGCATTTTCTATTCATTAAGCTTTATTTGTGTATATTTTCAATATTTGTTTAAAGGTCTTACAGAGTCAGAAAAGAATTACTTTGTAGATTTATTAGTAGAAAGAGAATAAATGATTATTTTTCAAAATTTATTTATTTATTATTATTAGCATCATTAATAAATTATTATTAATTATAATATGATCTGAATTAAGAATTAACCTGGTTTATTTATTAACCAATAGAAATTGAAAAATGACAAGCATTAATTAATAATTGATGCAAATTAAGAAATAACATATAATATTACTACTGATCAATTAGATCTATCTATTATCACCTGTTTTTTATTTGACTAATCAGAATAGTAGATCTGATTATAGCTGATCATAATTGACTAAGCTAATTTTTAAATATTAACTTAGTCAAGTTGATAAATTTGGATTGACTACAAACACTACTATTAATAAGCTAAAAGGATCACTTAACAAACTTTTAAATAGAAATCTTTCTTTTAAGAAAAAAATTCTTATTACAAACTTACTTATTTTATCTAAAATTTGGTATTTAGCTTATTTGTTATTTTCTAACAGAAAGCAACTAGCAGAAATTAATAAAATTATTTTTTTCTGAATTAAAAACTCTTCACAAATGCTTCTCAGATATTCAACTTTTTAACAGTTTATAGACCTGGCAGAACTTCAAGCTCTAATCATTAAGGATATATTAGATGTATATTTAATTTCTATTTAGATAAAACTTTTTATCTTAAACTCAATATAAGTAATATATAAAAAAGACAAAATAAGCATATTGCTTAGAAAAAAAGAAATATCTCTTCAATATAGGCTTTAAATTCAGTTAATATATACTCAAAAGCTTGATCTACAGAATAGAAACTTTATCTATTAGCTTGAACAAGAACTAAAAAAAGAATTCTTTCTAACTTTACTAGCTTTAAAACAAAAAAGAAATTATAATTAAAGAAATAAAAGAAGATAAACTCTTAGTTAAAAAACTCTTAAAGCTCTTAAAGAAAGCTACTCTATTTTTTATCTTTCTTTATTCTGTACTTTAAACTATTCAACCTATTTGGGTTTCTTTAAAGTTTATATGCAATAAAAAAAAAGATATTTTTTGGCAGCTTTTTTACAGAACTCTTCTGTTAAGTTATTGCCTTAAACATATAGAACTATTAAAAACAGACAGCTGTATCTGGTGTCTGGAAGAGCTATAAACTCTTGAGCATTTTGTTTTTAAGTAATCTAGAAGTATAATAATCTAAAAAGAGGCATATAAGTTTCTAAATATTAATAAAAAAAACCTATCTCTTAAATTATAACAGTCAAATTTGTCTGTATTAATTTTTTTAAAATTAGCAATTAATTTTAACAATATACTTTCTAAGCAAAAAATATTTTTAAAAACCTACTTTATAAACTTTGTTAAGAAACTTTTTAATTTTATTAAAATACTTTAAGCAATTAAAGTTTAAAGGTTATATAATATTAGAAATTCTTATTAAAATATTTTTCAAATTTTCTAAAATTTTATATGTTTTTGAAGCTAAAAAAATTTTTTTGCTTTTAAGACAAGTATTAATTTTTATATATAAATTACTAATCTTGTAATAATTAAAATTGTAATCTTTTATATAAACTAAAAAGTTGTATTAAAAATTATAGATTTAAAATTAATATTTAAAAAGTTTATTATAAATAAACTAAAAAATTTTTTTTAAAAAATTTTTGAAATTGTATATTTTTAATCTATAAGTAAACTAATTTTTTTTTTTATAATCTAAAAATAAATACTACAAAAAAGTAATTCTTATTTTCAAATATTATTATACTAAATTTTATTTAAATATTTTATTATTTCAAAAAAATAAATCAAAGCCAAAAAAATATTAAAATATAACCAAATTTGCCTATTTTAGCTTATAATTTAAGAGATACTAACCACTTTAGAAAGTGTTTTTCAAGTCTCAAATATTGACTATGCTCAAGTTATAATTTATAAAATTTGATGTTAATATATTTCAATAAAATAAAAAAGATCAGATACTTCTTTAAGCTTACTTAGTATACTAATTAAAACTCATATTTTGAAAGAAATATGTATTTTAAAACACAACATATTAAGTCATAAACCTAAAACTGCCAAACTAATTTGTAAATACCTAAAATGTATATAGACTGTTTATAATATTTTAATATAATAATACTTTAATAAAGAACACTATCTGCATTTCTAGTTACTAAAACAACAGGAATACTCAAAAAAAATAAAAAAATAAACAAAAAAACAAAATAAATATTTTTTTTAGAGAATGGCAATCCTAGTATAGTAGTTGGATTGTCATTCTTTATATGACAAATTTAAGATTTAAATTCCATTTACAATAAAATTTGAAAATTAACTTGTATTATAACAAACTGTCTCTTGATGATCAGTTAGATTAGTGTATCTGTAACTTTAAATCATATCATCTCAAATAGAAGCTTAGAGCATTTATATGAAGTATAGCATTATACATATATAAAAGAATATTAATAATTGATGTTATATAAGACCTCAGTACAAACCTACAATAAGATCACTAGATGCAGTAAACTAAGAAACTGAAGAATCAAATGCCTATTTGGAAATTTCTAAGTAAAGAAATAGCATAAACTTTTAATGATACAGTTAAACCAATGAAAGCTTATAAAACATCTTTAAAAGAATATACAAATAAACTGAATGGCAAAATGTATAGAAGAACACATAACCAATCAGATTGCCAGAATTGTCAAAGGAAAAGAATATATATATCATATTGGGCTATCTGAATTAGAAGTTAGAAAGTTCTGTCAGTCCTGTGTAATAGTTAGTAAGAGATAATAGAAAAGATGTTGTAATGATAGATACAGGGGTTCTAGTGAACTTTACAAAAATAAAAATAGTATAATGTAACAATTAAACAGATAACCTCTGTAAAGCAAGTATTAGATAACTATAGTATATTGCATAAAACTAGGTTAGCTATATATAAGACATGAAAGATTCTAATAAGTTTTCTGTCAAGAATAAATTAGTCCTAAGAGTCTCAAAGGCATTAGGTATTTTGAATAGATGTAGTTCAGAAGATGTCACTGTGATTACAAGTTAAACTATATATGCAAAAGGTTTAAATAGGCAAGACCTATAGTTAGCTTGCAGATATAATACCTAGTATAGAACTTGTATAATAATATATAGGTAGACTACTTAAATTAGACATCAAAGTGCACATGTAGCTAGTTGCAACCTTTTATACATTAGCAGAATAAATATGCGAAATATTGCAAAAGATTTTGCATATTGAAAATCTTTCAAAATAACTGCGATTGATGCAAAATTATTTCGAAATAAAATAATTTCGCAATATTGCGAAAGTAATGAAATAATTTCGAAAGTATTTTAGCTAATTTACAAAATTTTAAAAAATAATAAAACTAAAAAAAATGAAAAAATAATTCGAATAATATTAGAAATATTTAGAAAAATTCGAAATATTTCGAAAATATTGAAATTATTTCGAAAAATTTCGAAATATTCGAAAGAATTTCGAAATAATTAAAAATTTTCGAAATAATTTCGAAATTTTTCAAAAAATACGAAATAATTTTTATTAATAAATTTATTTTATTTTATTTGAAATTTTGCTATTTACATATTTTAATATATTTAATTGA
>CAJVQA010001030.1:0-28056 GCA_910591915.1 Cetraspora pellucida | reverse complement strand
GTAAAGTTATTAGTATTGCATTACCTTTTCTGAACTGCCTCAGAGAAGGGTATAGTTTCTTGACAATGTCTAACAGAAGCTATACTTCCCTCTTGGATACTGCATATACTCGTAAGGGATTCCCTGTGCCATGTCATCATTATAGTGTGAAAATTAAGAAGGCTTTCATCTATAACAATATTAAAAATAGACCAACCTAGTATTACTATAGATCCTGATGAAAAAGTAGATCTTGTTTGCTGGTTAATTTATTATAATCCTACTAGTTACCATTCTAATGCTTAAAAATTATATAAAGCTATCAAGGATAAAGGCTACCATTTCCTATATAAAAAAATTCATAAATGGTTGGAGTATTAACAACAGTACCAAATTTATAAGCCTCCTTTAAAACATATTACTAGAGCCAGCTATAGTTGGATATTACATCCTAATTGTGTATACCAGATAATATACTGTTTCTTACACATGACAAATACAAAGGAAAGACATACAAAGCAGTATTAAATATAGTAGATTGTATGTTAAGATATAAGGCCTCAGTTTCTCTTATGTTAAAGAAAAGTTCAGAAGTTACTAAAGCATTTAAAAAAATATATAATAGCCATAATTACCTATTAATCTGGCCTCGATTGTTACAAACAGGTAATGGTCAGAAATGGATGGGTGAGACTAATAGAATAATGGAGGAACATGGTGTAGTAATTCAAGTTATTAGTCTATATTCCTATTGTGGTATAGCAATTGTAAAGAGATTTAATAAAACTCTAGCTAAAATGCTATATAAGATTTAATATAGTGTTGAAAGTATATCCTTAGATCCTAAATTAATAAGAGCATGAGTTAAACATTTATCCAAAGTAATAGATTATCTTATAATTATCCTATACACCTCATTAGAGCTCTTGGCTCCTCAAAGTAAGGGTTGGCATCAATAAAAGCCATTAAATTAGAAAAGGTTGAATCTAAGCCATCTATTTCACAAAAATGTCTTATAGAAAAGAATAAGGAAAAATTAAAAAAGGAAGATATAGTTCATTATCTTCTTGCTAATACTGAATGAAAAGGAGGTATGAAAACAATACATTGCATGACAAACCCAGTATGGAGCCCTTCATTACATAAAATTCAAAAAACCATAGTAATGAAAAATGAACTAGTTTTATATTACCTTGGAAGTAATAATAATGAATATGCTCTAATGCATGGATTTGTGAGAGAAGAACTCTTATACATGAATACTAAAATGCTTCAACTTCTACTCAAAAATATATTATCAAAAAATCAACATACTGAATTAGTTTACTTAATTCATATTTCTAATAATGAATTTGACAAGGCATAGCAATTTGCCAAGAAGCATGATGGAACTTATATAACAAAATCTGGATGAATAAATGACTTAAATGTGTATCTTTGATCATATGAAAATGGAAAACATCAGTAGGAAGTACCTTATAAGACTCAGAAGTTGAAATTTGAATAGTGCCTCATTTGTCCTCATATTTGCAAGTGTAAATGCTGATATATTTTTGAAGATCTGTTAGGTAAGAAATTCCTATCATGTAGGTCTAAGTTCTTAGATGAATTACACTTAGATGGATATAATGAGGAATTACATCTTGCATTTGAATTTTAGAGCCCCCAACAGTATCATCACAATAGTCTATATTATAGGAAAAGTAAAAATTTAAAATCACAAAAGATGCGTGATCAGAAAAAGTGGGATATATGCAAAAACCAAAATATATGTCTTATTGAAGTGCCTTATACATGTAACCTTTTTTTTTATATCAAGTATACACTAATTAAGAAAGGATTTTGGATAAAACTAAGAATTAAAAAAATTATTTTCAGTATATTATTATTAATACTTAGTCTGACATGAAAATCAAAAGCTTGAACTAGTTGATAGGCTAGTATACATATTAATAAAATTAAAGATGCTCAAAAATATAATGGCCTTTTACTTTTCTAATTTCAGGTCATACTAATTTAGGGAAAACTAATAAGGTTCTTAATCTTATACTTGGGAATAAACTTTATCGAATATTTAATGATAAAAAAGAAGAGACATATTATATTAAATATGATATTTGGTTTTGGTCAGTTATAATCTTAAAGAGCTAAAATATATGTACCTCAAATCAGTGTATTAGATAATTGCAAATAGTCTGAAACCATACTGTGAAAATATTACATTCTAATCTTTGAAACCTGATAAAATCTCTAAAGTAGATTCATTTTCTCCCAATAGGAGTACAGTGGCTATATTCGAAGATGTATGTTCTGATTGGAAAAAAGTGCAGGAGAAAATTATTTCTTATTTTGTTAAAGAATAACATTATAATATCAGTTCAATATATGTATTCCAAAGTTATTTTAACTGTTTAAAGATAATATGAAAAAATCTCACACATATCTGTTTGTTTAATGGGTTATGTACTACAGATGAACTAGTTAGAATTGTGCATCAATATGCCAATGACTGGTGTAGTGTGATTAAAATTATTGACAAGTATTTATATGAGCAAAAATTCATTGTTTTCGATTTAACTATACCTCGTGAGCATCTATACAGAATATGCATCAGTTGGGACCAAGTTTTGGAAAAAAGTGTTCCAACTAATGAATAGAGTTTAGTTATTCATATATGTTGTTGTGCTTCTACAAAATAATCGAATAAATAAATTATTAAATATATCTTATCAAATACCAACCTGAAATATTCTATAAGCATTGTCTATATCAGCTAATTGTTTATAATTAGTGGATGTTCTATTCATTCTTTTCAACTCCAATTTTATTTTAATAACAATTACTAACTTTATACCTTTCATCAATATTTCAGTAAAAAATTGATACATATATTGTAGTTATCGATATGTATCTGAAAAGAAGCTAAGAAAGTGTTGATAGAAGTTCCTGAATATGTATCTTATTAAAAAAAATTCTGGTTCATATCAAAAAAAGATTCAAAGCTCTTGCACTTGCACTAGTTCTTATAGTTGATTAAGAGGCAAGAGAGTGAAACAAAAATAAATAAAAAATTAAGTTTAAAATTATATTTTATATGAACCAAGTAAGTTTATCTTGTTTATTTTTCATAGACTGAAAAACCATCCAAGCCAAAGTACTAAGCCATCAAAAATAATAATTATGTCTTTTCGAATACATAACTTACAAAGCCAGAGGCCTTATTGCTTCAAAAGTAGAAATAAAATTTTTTGTATAGCTGAATATATCTGTAACAAGTAACCTGAATAGCTGATCTATCAACACAATAATTTTGCACAAGAAAATAAAAACAAATTATTTATCCAATTCATCTTTTTATTATCATTAATTGGTATTGAATCTTTCATCATAAAATTTTTAGATCAATATTGTAGATTGTGTTTATATAAATTCGATGTAAATACATTCAAACTATTTCTTATCTCGTAGTTCAGTGGACTAAACCACAGGAAGCCTGTATGATCTTCCTCTCCTTACTATGCAAACAATGATAATTTGACAATTATGCCCTCTAAAATTGGGTTTTTATAAGTATAGAAAAAAATAAATTGCAGGGAGGTAATAGTTAGATCTTATGCCTCCTTGAAAGGCTATAACTACACCTAAGAAGACTATTTTATAAAGAATAAGTAGATTGTATATTTTTTGCAGAACAAATAAGCACTTTTACCAAAATACTAGGCTACTAAATGGTAATTATAAGTATGTTTAATCTCATAACACACATAGTCAGAGGCTCTATTGCTCAATATTAGAAACAAAATTTTTTGCTTGACTAAGCATACCTGCACAAATAGCTCTAGCAACTGTCTTATCAACACAAAAACTATCTAGTATAGGAAAGTGTAATGTAATATCAGTTAAAAATTTCAGATAGAAAATAAAAAAAAGATTTTATATATGTACTTAGTTGAGTCTTATACATATAGAGCACAAGGAATGTTTCAAGTTGATTATTGTTATATAGCCTGTTATATTTGGTGTTGGTTATAAATATCCTTTTCTAGACAATAGTATGTTTTCAGGAGATGGTTAGTATAAATATTTGTATTAGAATAAAATTTCGATGTTCTATTAGAAGTCGGATATTCAATCAATATACGATTTATCATTATACTGAAGATATATAAAACTTAGAATAAGCCTTGAATATTCTAAAAATAGGTGACTTCCTGTAAACATAAAATATACATTATTTTTAGATGCAAAGCATCCTCATTCTATGAAACACAACCATGTATGTACACGTATATTTCCTAACTACGTGTTGAATAGTATCTACAAACTGTATTTACAAATATTTATATTATTTTATTTGGTTAAAATAGTGATATGTATTAAAATTTTTGTTGATTTTTATTATGGTAATACAGATTATACAAAATTAGGTATAAGGTATCACATTGCAGAATCATTTCTCACAGTTGATTTTTTTATTAACAAATATTATGAATAATAACTAGACCCTTTTCCTTACTTTATATGATCCTATAATAAGAATAAGACTTAAAAGGGCTATAAGAGTAATGAGTATAACATTCTTTATCAGTAGTATTATCTAAATTCATATGTTATAAGGACTTTGAATCTTTGCCATCTTCCGAGATCATCAGATCTAAACCTTCCTAAAGTGATCATCAAATCTAAAGGAGTTAATTTCATCAAAAAAAACAATAAAATAGATCTGGTGTTTGGAAGTTATATCTGAGTAGAGTTGCTTTGTTAAGTGTGATCTGACATTGTGTTAGAGAAACATAAATACTAATTGTGTAACTTCTCTTTAGATCTAGTGAATTGGATATTATAAAATAAGTGGTTTTAGCTTTTAAGATAAGAAACAATAACAGTTTTTTGCTCGTATATTTTTTTGGCCATGCCAAACTTTTGCTTAACATACTCACAATTTACTTTCAAGGTCTGGTTATTGTATATTGTTTGCTATAAGAGATTTTTTTATTTCAAAAGTAATTTTTTTCTTATTGCAGATTTTTATGTTTCTTGCAGATTTCTCCTAAATAGAGAAACTGATTATTGTTAGCCTTAATTGTATTGTTATTAGAAGCAAGCATGAATATGAAGTTTTTACAATTGAGAATTCTAATGATAAAAAGTATGAATTACTCAAACATATAGTAAAAAAATGCTTAGCATCTTTGTTTAATTCTATTCCTTCTATTCAAATCATTTTACATCCATCCTTCAATAATAATTTTTTTAAACTAATGATTAGAATTTCTCAAGACTTTACTACTACTCCCAATAAAAATAGCATTTATGTTTACATAAACCCCCAAAAAATTAATTTTTTTATTTGCATTATGTAAATATGATATATATATATTTTATTTGTATACCATTTCAGCAATATATATATATATTTATTTTTAAAATAAAGCAAGGTTCTGGGCATGAAGTGCCATTATTTTGAAATATGTTTTTGATATTTATCTTAGTCATTTTTTGATATTTAGTTACCTTTATTAACCTATAATATTATGGTTACTATGTAGATTGAATTCTGATATTAATTTATATAACAATAGAGATAGAGATAATAAGTTTTTGTATTAACATAATTGCCACTCTCCCATTCACCCTTTATATGATTTCTTATATTTCCTTTCTTATGGTTTTTATTACATAAAAAGCAGAGTACAGATCTATTAAAGTCAAAATAATTACTATATTTAAAATTATGTTTCAAAGTTAAATAAGAAAATTGTTCTAATACCATTTCTATAACATGTTGTTGACTTTCTTCAGGGTCTTTAGATAGAACAGAAATTGGGAATTGTCGTTTAGATGACATAGATTGAATATTTATCTGCAGACAAATAAAGTCTTTTCTTCAAAAGATATCTGTATGAATTTAGCATAGATTTTTTCACATTTTTTTATAAGATCATCAAGCCATGCAGTACTCAAACCACTTTTTAGTATACCATGACATAATAACTCTTCACTGACTAGCCTCTCCTGATCTGTTAAAAATTTACAATATTTTCTAAAGTCTTTTTTTCTTTCTATTTTAGCATGATAGAAACATATATCTATTTTCAAATTCCCATGAAAATATTCTGTAGTCCATTTATTTTTCTTAGCTTCTGTAATAACTAAAAATTTCTTAGAATCTATTTTATGTTCGATGGCATATTGGCATAAGCCTGCCTTTGGCTAATAAAGGCAGGTTTTGTTTGGTACATTTACTTGAATTTTCAGTAAGCTCTGTATAGTGATTATAACTTTCTTTTGATCGATATGAAAAGAGCAATTAAGAAAATAGTAATCATTTTTATCTAGACAACTCCAGTCATCTCATATATCTAAACGTGTATATATTTCTTTGCATACAGGGCATTTAGCTTCTAAATTAGTATATTTAAATACATCTCGATGCCATGCATTTGAATTAGTGCAAGACAGAAAAGGAAATTGTTTATATACTGCTTTATGGATTGTACTTTTCTCTTTCAGAAACTTTGAAATTTTAATAATACAGTCTTGTGAAAGATGATTGTTGGCATCCTTTTTGATTTGTTTAGATTTGGAAGTTTCAGAGTTTATCTAGAGATCAAGTTCAGTTTTTTTCTTATATATTTTATATAACTTGGAATGAAGTTTATTAGATATAATAGTTGGCAAATTAGTTAATTTGGAATACCAATTTAGATATTCAGAGGATAATATTTTATCAGACTTGGCTTGTGTATTCATGTTGTTATTTATATAATTTCAAAGCAATTTAATTTCTCACATTGGATATTACATACTAAAAAATATTATTTCATTTTATTTCTTATTGTGTACTAAGTTATAAAGCATAGGACTTTTTGAAATAAAAGAAATGCTTCACATCTAAAGTTTATGCAGTTATTTGAACTATGCACTTTTCACATTTAATATATTAAGTTCCATTTTTATATTCTCCTTCTATGTTATTATCATTATGATCTAATCTGCATAATGGACATAATGTATTGTTAGTAATTCTATAATAATCATCATTTCTATTGCTACACTCTTTATATAAATTAGGATATTGCACTAATGTTTTATTACAGAAATAGATATAATCATGTGTTAGATTGAATGAATATACAGATAATATGCTTATCTCAGTATTCAATAAAGATTTGTTATCCTTACTTATTATATCTTTTGAATTAGAGGTATGAAATAATTGAAAAGAGGAAGTAGATGTTTCTGAGCTGGAAGAATTGGTAATAGAATTTTGGCAGAAGCCTCTAGCTGAAATTTTAGGAGTCAAAGACTTGTCATTTGCATCATGTAATGTAATTTCTGCTTAGTAAAACTATTTATTATTTCTTGAATTTATCATTAGTTAACTCTAAAATAGAATTCACACTATAAGTCATGATATACTTAATTTTGTCTATACCTAAGGTTTCAAATAATTTGTATATTTTTACAGCTTTTTGAATTTTTTCTTACAAGTATTTATATGAAATTTCTGGGAGTTGTAAATCTGTATTTTCAGATCTTTTTTTACAGAAAATAGAAAGGTATTCCAATATTTTATCATAGATTATCCCCTTTGCCTTTTTTTTTATTAATTTTGTCATTACCATTTTGTATAACTACTTTAACCTGAATTAAGAATCCTTTTTCATAATAATACCAGCATAAAATCTCTTTCTGATTGGCATGAATTGCGCCATATTCAGCATCAGTTGCTTTATCAAATAATTGACCTAAAGAAAGCAATAGAACTGTAGATGAATCCTGGCAGGGAGGCTCAGCTGAAATCTCATCATAAGGAGTAATTTTGTCTCCCGATTAGGCATTATCCTGAATGCCATTAGCTATCAACTGTACAATTTTTTCTGCATCTTTCTTTCTATGAGTATTTTGGCAGAAGCTTTTAGCTAAAATTTTAGACTTTCTGTGTTTAGTGTTTCTGAATATCGAAGTTGAAGGAACCAATACCTTAGGTATCACCTTTTCCAGTGAAGTATTATTTAAAAATAAGTTTTGTTGAAGTATCTTTTCTCTAATTCTCTCTTTACTAACCTTTTCTTTATATGTTGAATCTAGGAAATTATCAATTTCTATGTTTTTCAATGATTTAGGCTCTATAAGAATAAGAGATGTGAGATGTTGGTTTTCTGATCCTGGCATATATCAAAGTTAGATAAATCATCAGAATTTGAAGTATTATCAAATATATTAGATGCCAGAATATCATTAGAATTTTTCTTTTTAGTAGAGATAGTATTAACTGAAAATTGATCAATTTCCTTAGCATCATCATTTAATTTAACAATAAAGTTATTCTTTTCATCAGTTTGTGATTGCTTCTGTTTCAATTTTGCAACCTTAGCTTTAAGTTCAGCATTTTCAAAAGCAGTATCTTTATCATTCTGCTCCAGTTTTATAAATCTAGCTTTAATTTCTGCTTTATCTTGTTTTAATTTTATATTTTCAGCCTTGATATCAGCATTTTTTTTTCTAAGTTCATCAATTTGAAGAATGAACTTGGTATTCAATTTTTTTAATGAATCAATTGTGGATTGAACATCTTCCATTGTTTTATACAAGATACAGATATATTTAAAAGTTTAAGTCTGATAAAATCACATGACTCTATAAAAAAAATTCATGCACTTTTATAAGAAAAATTTTTAAAATTTCTCAATCATATGCTAGTTAGTATACATCGATAATAATACAATAAAATAAATTCACAAAATACACATGCAAAAATAAACATAATTATGTATGCAAAATCAGCAACCAGGGTTAGTTTTATTGATATTTTAATTGTACATCTATTATATAATTGTTGGACAAATAATTAATATACTCAATTAGTGTTGTTAGACAAAACTGTTTTGAACAAATAGCAAAAGACAAAACATAAATCTGCTAAAAGATGAAAGACAAAACTCTCTGATGAAACTGTCGAAACCTGATGAAATTGGTAAAACCTAGATGAAATTGACAAAACTTGGCAAAATTGGCGAAACTTAGCAAAACTGATGAAACCTGGCAAAATTTGACAAACCCTTAAAATTCAACAAAGATCAAATTTTTTAATATTTTAGAAAAGACTAAGCCACATTAATGAATAAAATATCTTGTATAGCTATTAAGTACAGCATGTTGCTTATATAAAAAATATATAAACAAAGCAATAGCTTTTTGTTTGTATTCAAATACTATTAAAAGAAAATTAGAATTCAAATATACAAAGTAATAAACAACCTGATAACTATTTGTTTGTATTCAATTATTATTAAAGAAAAACTAGAACATGAGTTTTAGAATTTATAATCAAATATATTCAGCCTTCATCAGAAAAGTTTTTAAAGGTGTTATATATCATTAGTAATCCTTAGATTACTATCAATATATAGCACCCCTGCAGAGTATTATCGTTAGTGATTACTAACAATATATAACAAAAATTTATTAAATTTTTTAAACTTTGACTTATATTTTCTCGATAACTATTGATCCAAATTGGCTCAAATTTTTATTATATATAGTATATATATTCAACTATATAATATTAAAATTTTAACCAATTTGAATAATTCGTTCTTGAGAAATCAGTTGTAAATAATAGTTGATTTTTTAAAAAATTAACTATCGTTTACAAACAATTTCTTAAGAACAAATTATTCAAATTGGCTAAAATTTTAATATTATATAGTTGAATAAATATACTATATATAGTAAAAATTTGAGCCAATCTGGATTAGTAGTTATCAAAAAAATATAAGTCAAAGTTTAAAAAAATTTAACAAATTTTATAAAAATCATTACTAATTGATAATGATTATAATCATTTATAACCGTTATATATCAATAATTATTATATATTGATAGTAATATATATTGATATATAGCAACTAATTGATTTATATCAATTATTTTTAATCTATATATATCAATTATTTTTAATCTATATATATCGATTAAATACTATATATCAATACAAATCTGCTTAAAAATTTTCCTGATGTTGAAATTTAAAGCTTAAATATTTTCTTTTAGAATCACTTATCTATGTATTAATATTATTCATGTAAATAAACATAAAAGTTTTAATTTAAATTTATTATTAAATTGTTGTTTTTTTTTTTCTCTCTTTAACATTTCATTAAAAAACATATATATGTAAATAGTTCATTAACATTATTATGATTAAAAATCATTTTCTGATGCTCTAGCTAGTTTTAATATTATTTGCTGTAATGCCGTATTGTCAGAATACTATAATGTCATAATTGAATTAATTCTTGAATGTGTGGGTAGCCAAAAATTTCGCTGGTCAATCAGATTTCAAGATCTCGTGTAACACAAAAAATTGCAAAAAAATAAAAACAACAAAAAAATTGTTCATAGCTCAATATTTTGTCTATGAAAGTACCTTCTGCGTACTAACAAAAAAATTTCCTTGAGAAATTTTACTATAACTATAACACTTTAAACAAACATCAACCCACTGGTGGGACCCTAACTCTAAACTAAATTGCAAATCAATTTTTTCAATAAGATCACATTGTCGTCCACTCAGATCCTCGATTTTGATTGGCTAACAGCGTGGATCTGTAAAATTTCGGCCCTCATTACATTACTGTTTACTAATTTCTGGCCGGAATTAAGTTTTTTAGCCTTTTATTCTCAAAATAAAAATTTTCAAAGAAATAAACCCACAAAATGGTAAAATTAGCCTACAATCAATTTTCATTTAATGAGCGGCTGTGCTTTCATTAGTAAAATTTTGAGTAATTCCAGCCAAATTTTTTTATCATCACTTTTAGCCAATAAATCGAGAATCTGCCAGGTATCCTTATGTCAAGCGAAAATCAGACCTTTCCGGTCAAATACATGGGTTGGAGTATCTCAAATATTCTATCTATATCTGATGAAAAAGAGTAAGTGCTATACGTAAATTTTAATGTTAAGCATTTTAATTAGAAGCTGGAAGTTGGTTAGCATAATAAAATTTGGCTCTATTTAAGAATTTTTATTTTTTGCTATTTGCTTTGTTACACAAGATCTCATGATTTTATTGGAGCCAGACCAGAAATTTTAAGGTCAAATCTGCCAGAACAATTTTGTTGTGCTATGTTTTCACTAGTTTCGCCAGAGTTCGCTAGTTTCGCCAGGTTTCGCCAGGTTTCGCCAATTTCGCCAAGTTTCTCCAGTTTCACCAGTTTCACCATTTCGTCTTTTTGATTTTTTTTTTGGCAAAACCTAGAGGTTTCGTCTAACAACTGTATACTCGATGCATATAATTATTTTTCTACAATATTATATCGATACGTAACATAATAAAAAAGGTCCAACTCGTAATATTTTATATATCACAAGTAAATATGGTTTCATCGCATACTTTATTACAATAACATGAAGGTTACATATTTTCAAAAAATTACACTTGTATGGCGTAGAAGAAAACTACGTGCTTTACTAAAAATGCTCTAGTGATAAGGTAAACTACTTTTCTCAGCCACCAGTTGTACACTATTTTTTTATGGGCATCAAATCAGTAAGTGTAATAAACAGGTCCGCATTTTCATTATCTGGTGTACGGGTACATGCATCTTGAATATAACTTTTCAGATTGGTCAAACTCCTTTCAAGCAACTCCTAATAATATTCAGTATAATTATAAAATTCTTGAAGATAAATATGAACTTACAGAATATTTTTAGGTCAGAATGGAAAATAAACCTTAAATTTGAGAAGCACTGATATAGATCGTAATATCAATCCCACTTCAACCCTGTTTGTTGGCAATTTTGATCGTAAAACCTTACAAAAAACGTATAATCCATGAAATGGTATCAACATTTCATACACCATTATCTCATTATCTGTAAAAATAAGAGGATGTTAGTTTTATACAATATTAAAAGTTTTCAAAGTTGGTAATACTTACAATAAACATGTAGCCCATATAATTTCAATAAACTCAAGTTCATGCTCGCTCCATCATATTTTTTCACAATCCTATTAAAGATAACCTTTAACATTTTGAAGATTTTAATTTTATCATTAAAAAATGGGAATGATTGTGCTGGTTCGGTGGCCCACTGATTTCACCAATCGAAAATTCAAGATCTGTTGGCTTCATAGACCAGATAATGTCTATTTTTCGACCAGCATTACGGTCTTCCCCATCATCTTTCTCCTGATTATGATCTTCTGATGAAGCAAACAAACTTTTTTTACCACTAAGCAAAGATACATTAAGCGTATTACGATTGTGTTAAAAAATGCGATGTAAAAAGTTTTATTGCATTTTATTCATATACCTACAAATAAATGCTCATTTGACAGTGCATATTACGAAAAAGACTACGTATTAGAGGTGTGAAGAATATCTCCTGATATCCAAGTTCAGACCAATTATAGTCTACGAAATCATCATCCCTTTCGAATGATTCCACGCTAAAAACTTAAATGTAAGACATAAAGCAGAAAAAATATATTTACTGTAATGGTTCTTACAGAAGATTCAAGTAGTCCCATATAAATTTGGTAGTGTTGTTAACTCGCGTTCTCAAATAGCTCTCATTCACATAATTATGAAAATTTTCAGTCTAAATTGCAGGACATTAATTAGGATAATTAGAGCAGAGCAAAGCAACAAAATATTTATATCAGAATGGTGTATTTACGCAAAATTAATGATACCTTAATAAAACCAATAATATATTCTTTCATTCCATCTATATTATCCATACCAGGTGTTGGCAATGACTTTGACTGTCTTATTTCATGCACTACGTTATCTGGTAATGATCGCACAAAATCACTATTCGAACCTGGTGTGACATCTATGATGTCATAGAATGCTAGACTAAAATTTTCAACATCAATACGTGCATATATCAGATTGTTCAAATTTAAACACATGTATTTATAAAAATACTCACTCAGTGTGCAGTCGAGCCTTTTCTTGCTTCTATTCGTTAACATGTCACGTATATCAGTTTTACATACAGCCCATCTTTTTCCATCATCCCGAATGGTCTCCTTAGCATACGCTTCCAATTCATTATTCATTTCCAACGTAGTAATCCGCGATGCTACTTGAAGCGCCAATTCATTATTATTGACGGTCGTACTTTCAGCTTTTTTCTGAGAAATATTGGAATTATTGGTTGCATTCCTTTGTTTCTGAACCAGTGAAAAAAAAATTTATTAGCATTATTTCATAGAAATAAATTAAAAAAAAATTAACCTACCAGATGTTTACCATCATCTATTCCATTGTCCAATCGCTCATGAAATAACATATGGGCTTCACGTTTTCGTTTTTTTACTTTACTCTAACATTCAAAGATTTTTGCTTTTATAACAGTTTAGTCAGCTAAAATAAAAAAAAGACCTGCATACATTGACTTTTATATCATTTTTAAAATCCTTATAACGTTCCCAGTCGTCTTCATATTCGTCATTTTCCTATTCCCTTTTTAAATCTAACAACTTTTTAGAATCGGGAGCCTCTTGCAAAGCTTGGTTTAATCGTAATTCGTAATCCCAGTGGGCATTTGAGCTATTACGATATCTAAACTTCTTAAAAAAGTTCAACAGGCAAGGATTTATGTGATCTAAAAAGTAACTTGCTTGTTCTTCGCAATGCGTGGTCATTATTGTATTTAGGTAAATAGTAAACCCACAATATATATGGGTTGTTATCAATTTTTTAATATTAAATTCATATAAATTTTGACGTGGTTGAGTTTGCATAAAGAAAAATTACATCAGGCCAACACATCACGAGATTTCCCGATGGTCACCTGATTGCCTTTAACCAATCAAAATCGTGAAATTTGATTATTCCCGGATCAGTCCGAAAATCAAAACAAATGATTAAACTCAATTATCTCAAAATAAAATAACACGCTATACCTGATCCCGAAATTTGATTGGCTAGCGAAAATTTTTTTAACTGGTATTTTTAGGGAATCTAAGCGAATCTTTACTCAAGCAGAAAAAACTGAGCTTATTTGCTTGAATTCTGAGGATGTTTTCATATTAAATATAAAAATCACAACCTCTGCGCAAGCGTCTGCTCGGTATTAAGTCGAAGGTCGGGAAAAGACTGAGCTCATTCATCGGATAAGCAGGGACTGAGTGTCCACCTGCGAATGACTGCACTCGACCAGATGGATACGCTTCAACGCCAACTGTGTTTACATGCATTATTGAAACTCAATAGTTCACATCCACGTGTCAAATTAAAATTTAAAACCTAATGTTCTATGCAACTACGAGGTATTTATTGATTCCTTGGAAATATTTATAGATTCGGAATAATTCATATTTAAGTTCTGTTAATAAGCGAGGAATTTTATTTGGGTACTTTGAGCAGGTAAGGTTAGAATTTACTCTGACACTGTTATTATACTGTATTACCAAATCGATTTAACGTTAATTATTTGAGAATTATCACATTCACATCGCTTATATATGTCATCTGCATTCGTCACAAACCTTACACCCATGCTTCCAGCCTCTAAAGATATGCCACTTTTCGATGTAATTTCGATTTTTTTTATTTGTTAATACGTTATCATTGTTATATATTAGCTGAAAAAAATATATACGTGTTCTAAATTTTTTATCATTAAAACCTGCAATTAGTTGATACTCAATATTGCTACCGTTATGTAATATCAATAATATAGTACATACGTAAGTAAAATTCATTTTCCTGTTGATCTTTCTGATAATGCAAATAATTTTTGTTACTTCAACAGATCAACCGCCTATACTGGATATATTGTAAAAGTCAAAACGAACTACAATAAATAAATTAATTCTTAGCAAACAAATATATTTAAAAATCAAATTATAGATAATAGCTTTATTAATTTTGTAAATATATATGAAAATAGCCCGGGCCAGCTAAGTATAAAATAAATATTGGAGTAGCAGATGTTTAAAGGGAGGAATAAAGCATGAAAGATCATGCCTGCTGGCCCCTAGACCATAAGATAGCAGTTCCTTCCTGCTACTTCATATAATCTAACCATCTACCTATATCATTAAGTGTGGAACTTTTACAACTAGTGCTATTATTATAAAAATTTTTAATTGTTGCTGTTTTAATTTTACCATCAAGGTCTTGGATGCATACCTCTATCCTGTTACATATTTTATCAAAGGTAAGATTTCTTGCATTTTTTTCTTGATCAAATACTTCTTTAAAGCAGGCCCAGATGGTTAAGCTAATATTTGAATATTGAATTTAATCAGATCCTGTAGAATTCGATGATTGTATTGAAAATGATGATTGTATAGATGATGATAATGTTTTACTTTGGTGATCAGATTTTTTTCTGCTCATGTTTTGAATAAGAGAGTATTGTTAATTGATTTTATTTTGATGTGTTATGATAGTTTTTTTGATTGTTTTGAATTTATTAATAATTTGATTAAAATTATTGTAATAGGTTTCTAAAACCTGTTTGATTTCATTATATTTCTCATACACATCATTGATTATAGTAATGATATTTTGCGCCTTTGACATGTAGTTGGCATTGTGAAAATTAATTTTTGCGATAAGTTTATCATTGATTTCAGCTTTGATTTTGTTAATTTTTGTGATAAGTTTTTGCACATGGTACAAAAAAAAACACAAATCAAAGATCTCTATACACAGAAGAGTATAATCAGAGAATATTGTTACGAGAAGGAAAAACAAAGTAGTTAATGTTATAAAAAGTATATTTTCTGAAATGTTGAATGAATGCATCTGTATAAGAAAAGAAAATCTAATTAGAAAATTAATCATAGAAAACATATAGACATTCAATTACAAGCAAAGATACTTTTATTTTTAATGAATTTGCTTTTATCAGTATAAACTTTTATTAATTATATTGTGATTCTTTATTTTTTTTTAATTTTATAGAAGTAGTTGTATAAAAAAAAAATCTCTTCTTTTATAGATTAATAGTTATGTGATCAATTATTTTATGTAAAGCCTCGAACTTATTAAAAAAATGTTAATTCATTATTGAAAAATAAAAGTGAAGTCTCAGATCAAAAAGTCATAAACTGGATAACAAAGTAGAATGATACAAAATCTTATTTAAAATTATCAGGAGCATTAACATATCAGATCTGTAGATTGAGTTTCATATATATGTTTTTAAAATGGGATTATATTAATAAAATATACTATTCTGAGATAAGCATCATTGGATAAATTTTATACCTCTTATCCATAATTTGCAAAAAATTCACATTGATCATTTTCATATTATAATCCACAAATATAAATCAGGAATATCTTATTAATAATTCAAGGTTGCATAATAAAATTTATACCAGAACTTTTGAGTAAAAAATAAGTAACTATGCATCATAGTTGCACTAAACCAGAAATGAATAATAAACTGTATAAACAAAAAACAGTGTTTAGAGTTTCAAAATTAAAACTAAAGAATCTTAATTTATTTTGAAATATGCAACTTATTAAAACCCTCTGAGGCCCATTATAATGTAATGTAATTTTATGATTATAATTAATTTTGTAGCTATATATAAGATCAGATGCATCAAAGATACTATTTATAGCTCCTTTATAAAGCTTAATAATTAGATATGATAGCATTCTTAATTTTCAAGTTTATTAGCATTTTGACTTATAAAGTGAGGAGGCTATGCCTCTAAATTTTTTAAGTTATTGCTTTGCAATAATACTGATCTTGAGTATATTTTACAAATATTCCATCTGGTCTGAATTGAGCTCTGAATCATCTAATGATAATTAATCTTTATTATAGATTTGAAATAGTTTTGCTTAATTGGCACTAACTCCACAGGGCCTGTAGTTTATTATGACATAGTTTTGCACAGAAGAAGTATAGTTGTCAGATGAGTGATGTAAACACTCTCTAGCAATTGTATAAGTGTGAGCCATATTCTTAGCATTATGTGCTACTACACCATAAACAGCATCTATTTTTTATAAGTATTTGGGAATTAGATTATAATCTTTTAAGAATCTATTAAACCATTTAACTCCTGGCTTATCTGGATTACCCATTTGACCAAAAGATATAGAATTTTGTATCCAAGTAAGTAGTTCCTTAGCTCATTCTTGGTTCTTCTTCATAGATTTAAATTTTCTAGAAATATCTAGTTAACCTCTGTTCTTAGCATATCCTGTTACTCCAGCATCTGTAATACATAAAGTTGTAAGTTCAGCAAGACAAATACAAAGCATCACCATAACATCTGCGAGAACTTGTAAGTTGGGCAGGTTAGAAATATCATACTTATCTAATCTTTCCTTAACTGATTCTAATGTAAAGTGGTCTGGATAATCAATTCTCTCAAATGTCTTGACAAATTTATGTTGATCTCTCTGAATTTCATTGGCATCTTTTGTAATATCAGAAAATTTCATAGCTTCAATTATTTAAAATGAAGTGCCAAGATTTTTTAGTTCTCTTTGGAGTCAAAAAAAACATGATAAGCCAGCATTGGCATTTGGTACTGAATTGGCCAAAATACAAGCTTTAGCTTTTACAATATTAGCACTGAGATTATCTCACATAATTCGATGTGCCATTTCTCTGATAGTTTTTTCTGAATTTTGTAGAGTTGGATAAAAAATTTGGTAACTATCAGAAGTTGCAAGATTTATGACTTTAGTTTTACCACTTCTTTAGTTGGGTATCAATATACTTATCTGTTCACTACTAAATTTAAAGTCATCTCGAAGATGTCTGATTCTGCTTTCTATCATTAGTAAGATTCTCGAGAAACTCTAAGGTGTATTTACTGAGATTGGTTACATCTATTTCGAGACTGAGATTGTATTTTTTTACAATTTTAGTTGTGATGGCTAACATAATTGAATGTTATAGCAGGTCAAGTAGTTTATGAGCAATTCTTTAGATTATATACATTATAAAATTAATTTTCAAATTAAAATTAATTATGCTTTTTCCTCCTATATCAGAAAAGAGAATATGAAGCTATATATAAGTATTTGAGTTGTTGATTTGAATTTTATTAATATATAAGTTATAATGAAAAAAATTTATAGCTTTGAGTTGTGATGACTCAGGCTAATAATTGGCATTGTGTTTTATTTTTTAGTATAATGCTCGAGCTAGAATTAATATATGTTTTGGCTTTAGAACATTTGACTTAGTAAATGCATCATATAAGCTGTTTGGACTATATTTTGAGGAAATCAAATTCAGATGATAGAGAAATTTCATAAATATAACACTTCTTCATTTCATATGCTTTATTACTATCCTAACATATTTCTAATAATGCAGATAAGCTGAAGTAATTCATCTCAATCAAGTTATCTAAAGATGTTTTTCCATTTCTTTTTATAATGAAAAGACTTATTTTTTTTTCGATGACAGATGACATAGTAATTAGACATCTTTCACATATATCTTCTTTTTGGCTAAAATAGAAAGGGGTAGTATCAGAGCAGGATAATAAAAGTCAGCTAAGAGGTAAATTGTACTATATTCATCTAAATTGATTAGTAAAATATCTTCTAAATAATGCATAAGATCTCTGGCATATTTATATCTTTTGCATAACAATCTATTATATAATTTTTCTTTCCTTTTAATCCAACAATTAGTGAAGAGATTAAGCACTTCTTTGAGGATATTAGAATTTTGGTTGTTCATTTTGTCTGTAGTAATTATATAGTGTCAATATATTAAGTGAAAATGAGAATATGTTTTTATCAAAAATGTTTAAAATGTTCAATTACAATTTTTATATGATCCCAATAGCATTTTTATATTAAAACTATATACATTAAAAGTGAAAGACATTTATACCATTCTTATATCAAAATTATTATAAAAAGTCAAAAACTTAATTCAAATGATTATTGCATAACTTGTCAATATATCAAGAGGAATGAGTCAGTTTGTAAAAAAGTCTGTACTCAGACCATGGGTTGTGCTAAACACTGGAGTTTATAAGTTTATATGAAAAAATCTTCTTACAAAATATATGGCATATGTACATTATCTTACATAGGATATTGCTCAACTCACACTAAAAGAGTTTATTTTAACAATTAATATGAAAAACAAAAGACAAAATCAGTAGAAGCAGATACATAATTATCAAAGATAGCAAAGCTATATATTTGTGAGTAATATTTTTATTAAAAATTTTTATATTAACTTATTTGTAAGTGCAAAAAAATCTCCTCTTTTACCAAAACTTCTATATATGAAACTTACCTATTCACTCCTTATTGACTAAGCAATTACTATAACATACCATTTTCCTGGAGTATGTTAATAGTTTTTTTTCAGTTTTCATCAGTATTGAGCCATGATAAGGTGATTCTATCTTTCTTAAGAGAACAACAAATTATTTCTTTACTTATCAATCTTTCTCATACTGTCATGTCTATATATTCTTTAGGGTTTTCTTCAGCCTTCTTTGCATAACCACACATTCTTGCATTAGTCTGCATTCTATCATGAAATGCTATGAAATTGAGCTTTCTTTTTCAGTAATAGTAACGAACTTATCTAGATCCTTGCCAAGCTCAACTGCTTTTTACCTTAATCATATTTCTTATTGCTCTCTGGTTTAATATCCAAATAGGTATGATATCTGCTAGGAAGATACTTCATTGCTAAATTCTGGTTCATCATTTGTAAATAAGTCAGAAGAAGTCTCAGATTTATTATCAACTGATTCATTGATCTTGGGAGAAGGTTTAAGTTTATTGTCTACTGATTCTACATCTGTGATCTCAGGAGATAGAGATATATTAGTAGACTTGGATAACAAAGCAACTAAAAATTCTAGTCGATCTATTATAAAATCGAAGAGAGCCTGGATTATGTTAGTAATAGGTAGGATAGATGTTGAATCCTTACTTTTTCTAATGTAATTTGTAGATAATGGAATAAGTTTTATTTTTTCCGATTCGGAGGTTCTGAATTCTGGAACATTGAATACAAGGATATCTGTGGATTTATTAGTAAGTGTCTCAGGTTGAAATACATTAGAAAATTTCTTAATATTACCTATTGACTCACGTAATTTAGCTACGATCTTGAATCAGTCAAGGATATAGACACATTCTCTTTTTCTATTGATTCATATCTGCTTTTTTTCAATCCCTATCGGTAGAAGAAAACCTCCAAATTTATTGTTATTGATTTGATCCTCATCTTCATTTCCACACCAAGTAAAATAATCTTGATATAAATTTTCAGAAATTGGTTTTTTAATTTGATTTTTGGACCATAATTTAATATATTGTATTATAAAGCAGATGGGATTTGAAAGTTGTTTTATTATTTTATCTGTTTTTATTTTAGTAATAGGGAAATTTTGCAGACTCCACTTTAACAGATTATGACTAAAAAGATATGACATGACTACTTCTAGTGCATCAGGATGATTAAGAATTTCTCCTAGTCTATCGAAATATGCAATATTACTTCTACAATATGCAGATATATTAAAACAAACTATATGAGCATCACCTGCCTCTATTTTTAGCAAAGCATTCTGATTACTTGTAACCATAAATCTACTAAAATTATTTATTTTTAAAGTTTCAAGACCTTTGCATTCTATACTTACCTTTCTCTCTGTTATAAGAAATTTAAGATGACCATTAAACCTATGCCACTTCCCACTAGACATACTGATTTTATTCATGATTATAAGCTTTTTAGCTTGAATAATACTGTTAAATTTCTCAAGAATTTTTCCCAAATCAGATGTTGCATAATAGAGATTTGGCCCTAATACCTTATCATCAATAAAATCAGTAATAATATTTTTTTCACACTGTTGTAAAGTGGATTTTAATACAAGAATTGATCTTGGTTTCTTTTCTGGTTTTGTACTAAATATGCCTATCAGTTCCAGATATAATTATTGAGTTCCTTATTTCCATTACAGATTACATTTTTTACATGCCAAAAGATAGGATTCATAATTTCTAAATTAATATCTTTTACTGATTTAGCTAGAAATTTCAGGAAAAGATTAAAGAAATTTGTTTTTAGTGAGATTACATTTAGAGGATATAGGAGAAAGTCAATTTCATCATAATGTATCAAATTTTTTGTAACTGCTTTATCTATCAGAAAATGTAATTTTACCACTTCTCCTCCATGTTCAATTATATTAATTGTATGCTTTACAAGATCTAATTAATGTCCCATATCAAAATAAAGACCATTGAAATTTTTAAGTTTAACTATCCAGATTGTTTTTCTCTGCTTAATACATGCTATTATTGCCTGAATTGCACTATATGCCTTATTATGTGTAAATTTTTTCTTAGATATACATATACGAAGTAAGTCTTCACATATGAAATAGTTATTTGAATCTGAAATTCTGAACTGGTCTAATTTCTCTGAGATTAGAAGCTTGTTTTTCTGATCCAAAATTGTTTTATCAGTAACAAGCTTTAATGAAGGATTTCTTGTATGAGGTTTCTTTTTTTGATTTGCACAATAACAGTAGAAACTATATAATTTTTTATTTCAAATAATATACATATTCTCACTATCATGTGGATCTTTATTACTATATTCTTGTTCACAATATGGGCAGTGTGATGAGGTTATGCATTTAAGAGAAAATGTATTAGAAAATTTATCTGTTGGGAGTAATAATTCATATTTTTCAATATTAGCATCTTTAAGTAATGTTTCTAACAATTCAAGTTCAACTTCAGTAATATTATATATTCTTGTTAATACAGATTCTGGAACAACTAAAAGAGAACTGTCTACTTCAGGAGATTCATTATTAGAAGAATGAAGCATAAAGTCAAACACAGTTTCACCTTTTGAAAATAATACTCTCTTTGGATGAATATGCTTATATATTTTTTTATTACTTTCATTACATTTTATTTCGATTACCTTCGGGGTATTAAGAATTCGTAAGAAAAATGAGCTTTTGATAACAATATTAATAACAATTTTCTTGCTTTGCAGTCCTACTGGGAGTTTATTATGAACAAGCTTAGTAAATACTGCAACTTTGACAATATTTTTTAGTCTTAAATCAAAAGTAGAGATATAAAGTGATATTTTTTTCTTATCATTACTGCTAGCAATTGTTAAAGTATAGGATTCCCATTCTGGGTATATTTCTTTACAAGTTTTTGAAAAGGCACAGCAAAGTAAATCTCATATCTCTTTACATATAAGTTTGGGTTCAATTTTATCAAATTTTTCTCAGGATAAATCGAAATCTATGAATGGGTAAAGTGGGTCATCTTCATCAATAAATTTATGTAGTGAATGTTCTTGCCATTTACTAAGTATAGCTTTTATCTTATCTTCAGTATCTGTTTTGAGAAATTGTCTTGGCTTTATACTATTATTGCAGATTTTATACTTATATTTAGCAACACTTACAGCTTTAGCCTCCTAGTAGTAGTGCATCCTACTATTTTCTTTCTCTACCTCTGGTTCGAAATTTTCAGTAATTTCTGAGCTCTTTAGTCGAGAAGGTACTGCTACTATCTCTACTGGTGCGTGATCGATATTTTCTTAGATTTTTTGGGTACTTATAAAAATTAAGGATATTTTGAAATTCTAATATATTAATCTAAGAAAAAAGTTTAATTTAAAATTATTAATTAATTAGGTTTACCTTAAATACTAATATTAGCAAGTTTTCAAAAAAATAATAATCAGTAATGACAGGTATTTATCTTTGTTAATATCTTTCTAATAAAGAAAAAGTCTGCAGATGGCTTTGCTATTGACCAGAAGGATGTGCTATTTACTGGAAAAGACATCAACATGTCTCTTATTTAAAATGTGATAAACCAACTGCTTCCAAGTATAACTTGTATAATTTGCATGCAAATAAATATTATGTTAAAGCTCACTATTAGCAAAAAAGGCTGAAGAAGATGGTACAAAATGGATCTGAGGTAAAAGAATCTTAGTAATTAGTATATAATATATATCTATTGATTGGAGGTTACATCCAAGTTTTTTTCTAAGATGAGAATTAGGATAGAAAAAATATATAGTATTAACGACACAAGTTGACACAAGTTTATTATAAGTAAAAAAATTGGTAGAAAAATAGGTTTTTGGAAGTCTAAGTTTGAAAAAAACTGTTCTTGATAACTGTTACAAGTTGTTACAAGTTTGTTTTAGATAAAAAATTGATAGAAAGATAGGTTCTTGAAAGTCTGAGTTCAAAAAAAACTATTCTTAATAACTGTTACAGCTGTCACAAGTTTCTTAGAAAAATTTTTTTAATCATAGCTTTTTACTTTTTTCTATAGGTGTATTATATATATATTAAGAACAGATATATATATATATGTACCATAGGTAAGTATATGTATCATAGATATTGAATATATTATATATATATATATATATATTGAATATATATAAAAGGTATATCATGGGAAAGAGTTTTTTTCTTTTAGAATTCTACTATTTTACTTAAGTAACTTGTGACAGATATAAAGAAGTAATCAAGAAAGAAATAAAAAAGCTCAAAACTTTTCTTTCATATCAAACAGCTGTTACAAGTTCTGTTACGAGTACCTACAAACAACTAGTAACATCTAGTGGCAACTTGTGACAAAATTTTGGCAAATGATATGTTGCATATAGAAGTAACAATGCAAACATAAAATTATCATTACTCAAATGATGATGCAAGCATGAATCATTTATTACTCGAATAATGGAGTGAATACTAATATATCTCTGATGATGCAAGCACGAATCATTTGTTACTTGAATGATAACACAAGTGTAAATCATTCATCACTTAAATGATAGAGTAAATACTAATATATCTCTAATAACACAAGTGCGAATTATTTGTCACTTGAATAACAACAGGCATATGATCACATCATTAGACATAACCTAGATTAAATAAAAATAACATAATTATGTTATTTCCACTTATACATATATTAAATTATAATGCTTATATTGAGTATTATATTTTATTTTTAGTCTTTATATTTTATAATTACTTATATATTAAAACTCTTAAAGCAACAACTTTTAACATTATTATATTAAATAAGTAGGAGTATTTAAAAAAGTTGGCTTGTTTTTTTAAACTTTTTATAATCACTATAATCAGTTTACATTACAGAGATTTTTACAGATTAGTAGAGGGTTGTAATCATGTTTAACTACTAGTGAAGTGTAAGTTATTCACTCAAATTTTTTGTACTATACACTAATTTTATTACTGCTTTATTGTCAATTTAAATAAACAAATATAAGTTTACTCAGAAGCAGTATATATAAATGTTTAAGCATTTAAGTTTGGTCATTGAGGTTTATTCAAATGTAAAGTTGTTAATAAAGTACTCTAGATTATAATAAAACATATAATCTACTTCAGAAGTGCTCTAAAGTGAATTATATTTATAACCTAGCAAATCATATAAATATTTCTTTCTATATCTAGTATAGCAGTAAATATTACAATATTATTGATTATATTTGGGCCTACCTTTCTTTACTCAAATATCTCAATTTATTTTACTTGAATAATGCAGAAAATTGCATCCAAAGTAATCACAAAAGTCCTATATCTTCTTAAATATTTTACTATACTCTTATAAACAAAAGCAGACATTTATCAGAACTAAATATAAAACTTTTAATTACAAAGCAATAAATAAAGAGCAATAGGAAATCTTTGTTAACCAAGTTTCTTTTAACTTTATTATAAACAAAACTTTTCTCTCTATTCAAACTTTAAATCTTTTAAAACTATCTAGTATAAAATTTAAACTAATATTATTAATGCTACTACTAAATGTATTTTTAACAAAAAAACAACAATTCACAATTTTCAATATTTATTTTTAGTTAAAGCTACTTTACCTAAATCTTAAAAAACTTAATAACATTATTAGACAAGTTAAAGCTTTCTTAACCAACTCATTATTAATATCTGTATATTTTAATTCTATAATATACCATTTTAACTCAACACATCATTTTAATATACCTCTTATACCTAACTTTTATAAATTTATTTATTTTTTTTAGTATTAAAATGGCTTCTTTGGTCTTTTGACTTTTATTAATAATTTTTTTGGTAATGTAATTTTATAAACTACTACAAAAAGGTGTAAATCAGTATATCAATCTTTGATGCTCTAAACTTTAAGCCAATTAAAATCAATAATAAATAGTATACTTAACTGTTACAAAAACTTTGTAAAATTTAACAATATTAAAACACTAAACAATATTATTACAGATCTCAAATCTATTAAAATCATATTTAAGAACATTTTGATAACTAGACTGCCTACAGACCTATTAATACTTATAAATTTACTACTAACTAGTTTAAGAAATATGAACTAAAAATTATGACCAAACCAGACTACTATAATTTAGTTTTAACTAAATTTTTATTTAATGAGATCTTTACAACTCTTAGCTAATTTTCTAATAACAAAGCATATAGCCTATTTGGTATTAGCTATAAAATGCTTAAACAGGCCAGTTCTATTTTTTTTAATCAATAACTGTTCTATTTAATTGATGTATTCTAACTTTTCACATATATAAGAAATGAAAAAAGGGTTATATTTTTTAATATCCAAAAAACTTATTTTTAATAAAAACCTATTTAACATAAGATCTATTAGTTTAATTAAATATATTAAAAAATTATATACTAAACTTCTTACTAACTGCCTTAACTTTATATTTATGTAATATTCTATTTTATCTTTTTATAACTATATTGTTCTATTAGACAATAGTATCTCTATTTCTATATATATACTTAACAATATTATTAAAAATGCTAGTTGTAATAATAAACAATTATAGCTTCTATCTTAGGACATAAGTAAAGCATATAATTTTGTTAATTTAGAACTCTTTACAAAGTCTCTTAAACAGATATTAATGCCTTAACTTCTAATTAATATACTTACTAACCTTCTTACTAATCACTAAATCAGATTATATCTAACCTTAATTTTAATAATTTTTATTTAGTTAAAAATAGTATAGATCAAGATAAAATTATAACTTCTCTATTTTAAAGAATTTATTATAATCTTCTAATTTATAAAATTGTTTTACAATTTTTAGAATACTTTTTGTCTGCATTTTGAAAAACCAACTAATATTTATTCCAAACACAAACTTTAAAAACATCTGTATTAGTTCTAGTCTATATGGATAATATTCTTTAAATTGTACAGTTCAAAGAAGAACTCAAGTTAATAACTAAAACTGCTACATTCTTTTACCAAATAACTAATATTTAAATTAACTTGACCAAGTTTATTTTAGTTACAAACTTCTCTACTACTTTAATATAGTTTCTGAATTTTTAATTTATTTTATTTTTAAAAACCAATTCTTCAAGTTTCTTGAATATTGGTTCACACTTAACAATAAACAATCTCAAGCTATTAAACTAATAAAAGAAAAGAATTCAATCTTATTAATATTATCAGTATAAAGAAAATTACTAACAAACAAATTGCTTATATTATTAATATAGTAATAATTTCAATTTTGAAATATAGATTAATAACACTATTCTTACTCAAACTATATATAATCAAATCTTATTTAAATATCTTACTATAGCAAAACACAAGTCTTATCTCTTTAGGTCTATATTAAACAGTACACAATGCTTAATCTATATTTATATAATATTTATAATATATGTAATATTCAACTCTAGTATCACAAAAAGTGTAGTGACTTAATAAAGTAAATAAATTGTCAACCTCTCAAATAGTAGATTAGATGTTCAAATATTATCAATAATAAAAATTTGAATAATCATCTATATAATACTTGTATTATAGCAACTGTTTCTAATAATTAGATTAAGATATCTATAATAGCAGTTGCATTAGCATGACTGACAGGTCATAGAACATCCATATAACTGATTATACAAAAAAATACAAACTAGCATTAGATAGTGCAAACACTAGATAATTTCTTATAGTTATGTAAATTTGTTGAAATTAAAAAACAAGAAGTCTATTTGAAAAGACCTGAGTAAAAAGATGATACAGATCTTTGATAACACTACTGTAAGGCCTAGACTACTAAAAATAAATACTAATGTCAAAGTATCTGAATAGGCAAAAACCTTTAGAATAAGAGTTTAAAGATACCATTAACCAGGCTGCTAGTACAAACTAAAAAAAAAAGAATATTAAGCTAATCTATTATATCAATGAACTAGTCATAGTCCTATATAAACTATTTAAATTAAAAGTTTAAAGAACAGTTAGAGATATACTAAAGTACTAAAGATATGCTGTAAAGTAGATGCTAAAGTCTAAATAAATTCTATAAGAGTATAGTAGTTAAAAATAAATCTTTGATTGCAAGTATTAATTCTGCTATAATAATATCTAAGTTAGTTGTAAAAATAGATACAAAAGGTTCTGTGAGGTTTATCTTAAAAATAAATAATCCTAAAGTTGAGATAATAACCTAGGTATAATCTAGTAATATTAACAAAAATACAGATTTAAAGAGTTTAAAATAGAAAATCTAAGTAAAAATATTAGATATAGCAATTGGTAGAGAACTTTTAAACTGACTTCTTAAATTAGTAATATAGAAAAGTTATATGTATAGACAATTATACATTTATTCTGTAGTAGTTTATAGAATTATATTACTAAAAAAGTTATTAATAAAAGTTAAAAAACTAAAGAGATTATCTTAACAATATAAAAAAAAACTCAGTATCATATTTCTAATTATCTTTAATAAATTTACAATTTTGATCTTCAACACAAATCAACTTCAATAGCTACAAAAAACTTATAATCTCTTCTTAATATTTTATATTATCCTAAACAAATTATTAATAACCCTAAGAAGTGTGGCGACCTAGTGAAGTGAATAGGTTGTCAACCCTCAAGTGGCAAATCTAAGGTTCAATTTCCACAGACAACGAATTTTGAAAATTATATCTGTGTTATGGTAACTGTCTCTTGCCGATTGGTTGGGTTTTGGGCATCTGTAATCTTAGGTACACCAA
>CAJVQA010001029.1:0-28061 GCA_910591915.1 Cetraspora pellucida | reverse complement strand
TAGTAATGTGTAAGCGGACTACTTAAATTAGGCACCAAAAGTGCATGTGTGGCTAGTTGTAACCTCCAATATAAGGTAAGCCCTTGGTGGCATGCCGTGTCCTAATATACTTGAATAAAAACATCGCAACTCCCAAGATAGGGACTTTAACTTAAAAAAAAAAAAAAAAATAATAATAATAATATTCAAACAAATTGTGCAGAAGAAACAAGTTTAAGACCACAATGCAATTCTTGTTATGTAGAATATCTGGTCATTATTAAAAAAAATATTCAAACACTAAAGAAAACTAATTATATATATTAGGTAGCAGATATAAGAAATTTGTATTTAGGTTAGATGTTTATATTTAGAATAGTTATGAATTCTATATCAATAACAAGTTTATTTATTATGCATTACTTATTTGTTAATACTCAAAAAATCTATCACAAAATATTTTCATAATCAAGAAATTTTTTGATTTAATTATTTTACTAGCAACTGTTTTTTACTTTTATCTAATTAAAATTAGTGTCAGATTTTGATTTTTATTAGCATTAGTTAGGATTGAGTATATATAATAGTAAAGATTGTTAATGTATCTTTCTGTGATTACAATATTGTAGTACTTATTTGAATAATATTATGCAAGATAACATATTTACTAACTTGAATTAGAATTTAAATGTCTCAAATTAATGTTATGTCAGTCTGAGTTAAGGTTAGAATGAGGATTTGAGTTAGACTATAGGTTAGGTTGATCTATTAATTCTGGCCAAGTTTCATTATTAAGGCACAACATATATAAGATTAATCTAATAACAATGATGATAAAATAATAGCAGATAAAAACCCCAAGTAAAACTTTTTATATAGATAACTTAAGAATAAAATCAGTTCTTATATTATATAGCAATAGAAGTTTCATTTCATATTAGGTAGTTTTATTACAATATATTTATATATATATATAATATATTATATATATAAATAAACAATAGCAAATATTATATAACCAATAAAATCACATGATGTAGTGAATTTTACCTCTGGTAAGCATTAAGATTCTTCTTAAATAAATTAAAATATAAGTTACTAAAGATTAGATTAATTATATATAGTCAGACCTCCCTAAGTGCACTTCTATAAGTGCACACCCTTTATAAATACACTATAAAGTCTGGTTCCAAGCTAGAACCATATTGTTAAGTGCACACCCTCTATATTCTGCACATGCATTTGATTTTGTTATTAAGGTACCTTTTGTAAATGCACTATCACGTGATTATAGATTGTCTTGACCAATAAAATTTGAGCAATGTAGTTAATACATAATCGAATTTATGCTTTTCAAAATCCAAATAAATGTGGATACTAAATCAGGCATAGATCAAAGTACACAATACTGCAATAATAAAATTAGAACAATAGGGTAATTAAAAATAAAATATACAAGATTAGTTTAATTAAATAAACTACCAGAAATTACATAATTTAATTTGACTTTTTATAAGGATCGTCAAATATACTTTAGTATTGGACCTATATAAAAGGAGAATTAAATAAAAAAAAAGTTTTATGTTCAATCCTCAAACTATTTGATTCTGCTATCGCTATGGATACTTATCTGAACTGAGTAATCTATCATCATACTTATTTGAAATAAGTAACCCATCGCCATACAAAAAGTGTGGTTTTTCATTATACCAATTTAGGAGATGCCTGTAAGTTTATTGCTAGCATATAATAAGACCCAGTCCCTATAGCTATATACTGTAATAAATCTGGATTGATTAAACTTATATCTTAAAAACTAGCATAAGAAATTTATTCTAACTATAAAAATTTGTTCAATTCATAACCTTTTTGATTAACTCTTTCAATGAACCTTTTAACAATTAAACAAAAAAATCAAAAAAAAAAAATGAAGGTGTATTTTAATAGTAATTTAAGTGCTTTAGTGATTTCTAAATTTCAATAAATAAAGCTTTAGCATTCTTCTAAAAAAAAAAAAAAAATTTCATATAATATTTTTGGCAATGCCTAAAAGAACAACTCTAACAGATAATCAAAAATTTGAATTCTGTGTCTATGCTCATGATAACAAAAGAACCTGTCCAGAATACGTAAAGTGGATTGAAAATAAATGGAGGGTTAAAGTTAATAAGTCTATAATCACTCGAATCTTACAAACTAAGGACCAACGACTTTCAAATGAAATCATAAATCCAGAAGCCAAGCGACATAGGACCGTTACTGTATTAGAGCTTGAGCTAATGCTCAAGGAATTCATATTAATCTATCAACACTGCACTATTCTAAGCAATGCCATAATAATTGAAAAAGCAAAATTGTTAGTGGATAAACTTGGAGTCCCTGAAGGCAAGTTACATTTTTCTTCTGGGTGGCTCCAAAAATTTAAAGAGCAAAATAGAATCTGTCAAATAAAGCTTTATAGAGAAGCAGGTTCTGATGATGAAGATGTTATTATTGAATCCCTACCTTTATTGCAAAGTAAATGCTCTGAATACTCTCTTGACCACATATATAACATGGATGAAACTGAGCTTTTTTACTGATAGTTTTTTTTTTTAATAAAAATTTTTTTTTTTTTTAATAAAAAATTTTTTTTCTAGATTGGAACTGGATCGAACCTTAGTGACTCGACGAATTGCAGAATGCAAAAAAAATAAGGAACATATTTCTGTGGTGTTATGTGTGAATGCTGATGGATCCCATAAGTTGGCCCCTCTTATAATTAGCAAATATGCCAAATACCAATGTTTCAAAAATGTGAGAATTAATAATTTGCCCATGACATATAGAAGCAACGCTAAGGCTTGGATGCTTGTAGTTCTTTTTCAAGAGTGGCTTCAGGATTTCAACCACCAAATGTTGCAAAAGCATTCGGGCCAGCGTGTTTTTTTACTTCTTGACAATTGTTCTAGTCATAAGTTAGATGGGCTAACCCTCTGGTAGAGGCCTGTATTGGGTCCCGCAGCCTGGCCCAGCCCACAAATTTTTGTGGGCCAGGCCGGGCCTGAAGCAAAATTTTATAATTGCAGGCCAGGCTGGACCGAAAAATTTGCAAAATTTTATAATTGCGGGCCAGTGCGGGCCTAAAAATTTGTAAAATTATATAAAAAATTTTTGCGGGTCGGGCTGGGCCAGGCTGGGCTGAAGAAAAAATTTGACATATGCAGGTCAGGCTGGGCTGGCAAAAAAATGATAACCCTAAATGCGGGCCGGGCCAGGCCTAAAAAAATTTTTAACCCTAATTGCGGGCTGGGCTGGGCCTCAAAAATGGGCAATTTGCAGGCCCCTACCCTCTGGCATGTAGATGTACATTTTTTACCCAAAAATACAACTTCTAGGATACAACCCATGGACGCAGGAATTATTATAGCTTTTAAAATAGCCTATCGTCGTTTTCATCTCCAGTAAGTTATTGTACTGTATATTTTATCTCTATTTTTTTTTTTTTTTTAATTGTTTTACTCATTCTTCATTTTATTATTATTTTAATCTTTGTTTAATTTGCCACAATTCCGGTAGTTCTGTTTCACTAATAGTCTATTCAGTAGCAGCCGATTACATAATACGGTCCTTAATAATAAGGTTGTCAGTGAAGCAGACTATCAGTGAAACGGGGCTGAATATTGGTATTGAATTTCACTCTTTAATTTATTATGATACAGTAGTCTATTGGATCCAGATTTTAAAAAAAAATTTTTTAAAAAAATATTAGGTGGATGTTGGAACAAGTCGAAGCAGATAATCTTGTTCAGGATTTGAAAATAGATGTTTTACAAGCAATCTTGTATATCATAAAGGGTTGGAGGGAGGTTTTGGCTATAACTATACGTAATTGCTAGCATCATACAAAAATTCTCCCGTCTAGTGCAAATCTTTCAGATGATCTTCATGAAGCTGGTGATTCAAGGCTTGAAGGTTTTATTAGGTCACTGGATACTCTTTGTTTTCCAAATGCAATAGAAATTGATGAATTCTTAAATTTTAATGGTAAAGAGATTGTTTATGAAGTCCCCCTGGAGGATCAAATCATTAAGGAGCTGGCTTATGTGTTCAGAAATAATGAAAGTGTTGAAGTTATGGATGAAGAAAATACTGAGGTAATAGATGAAGAGGAAGACGATAGTGTAGAACCCACAATTGTTAGTGGTAGCTCAGCATTGAATAGCTTAGAAAACGTTCGGATGTTTTTACTTCAGCAGGAAGACTCAGGTGATCAATTAAAATCAATTAATTTTCTTGAGAAATTTATTAGGAGAATGATGTCAAGTTCTGCTCAGCAAACTCGCATAAATGAATATTTTAAGACATAAGGATTGAATGGATTATTTTAATAAATTGAAGAAATAGGTAAAGGAAAATCTTCTGTATTTTTCTGCAACTTAATGTATGCAAAAAATTGATGGTAATAATTGTAATTATGAACAACTCAGCAGTGTCGCAATGATATCAAGAGCCAGCAGATTATTTATGAAAATTAAATAACATTTGGTATTTTTTTTATTAAATTTACTTTTTTTTCTTTTTTTTTTAAAAAAAAAAACAGTTAAAAAAATTTCTAAGAATTGTTTTTTTAAAAAAAAATGTCAAATTTTTTTTTTATTTTTTAAGTTTATAAAAAATTTGATTAAACTAGGTCTTATTATGCTAGGCCTATATTTGTAATTATTTTTACTTTCCAGGCATATTAAAGAAATTATGCAATGGAATACATGCATTCATTCTATATTTTTCGTGCAAGTTGCATAAATAATTTGTGTATTCAGCAGATAAATGATATATTTGAGCAACTTTAAACCTTATCTGCTTTAAAAAGTTTATAAATTTCATATGTGTATGCTCCTGATTTTAGAATTTCAAACTATAAAAAAAATTTTTAAACTTCTATTTATTTTTGAAATAAGTTACAGCTGTTTTCATCTGGAATACTTGAAAAAAATTAACTGAATGATTTTTTGGCCGATTTGATTATGTTTATGATTTGGCATGATTGGATATTTATATATTACAGCTGTTATCATAAATTCTGAAACACCTGGCAAAAATTAGCTGAATAATTTTTCTGCTGATCTGGTTAAGTAATTAATTTCAGCAGTATTCAGTATAACGATAATATAGACAAAGGTAAAATCGTCACCCAAAAAAGTTTCGAACATTATATGACTAATATATCAAGCACTAAAAATTTGTGCAAAACAAAATACAAACAAAAATTCAGACTACTTTTCTAAGTATTTGGAATATTTCATTACCTTTTAAAATGAGTATAATCCTTCAGCTTATGCAATGGCATGACATTTTTATTAATACTACCAAGCCATTTGTTACTATTTAGGTTCATTATGTTTTGTTGTTGCATTCTGGATTCAAAATTATAAAAACCCTTTTACTCAAATAAAATAATCAGTGTTATAATCTTCCAGAAGAGCATTAAAATAAAATCTACAAGATTTTCTGATGAAATTGCATTTTCTTGATTAGTTTTTATAATTTTATTTCGATTTTCATTCATTATTAGTGAAAATTTAGTTACAGCAATCAATATATATTTTAAGAATAGTGTGTTTATTGGATTTATGTTTTTAACAATCGCTTTTCACTCTAAAGTATCAAAGAAAAAATTACTACAATTATGTTAATATTTAATGATCCTAATTATAATAATTTGACAATATCATATAATTTTTGAAACTTTTTTTGATGGAGATTTTTACTCTGGTCTATATTATCGTTATACTGAATACTGATGAAATTAATTACTTAACCAGATTGGCCGAAAAATCATTCAGCTAATTTTTGCCAAATGTTCCAGAATTTATGATAACAGCTGTAAATATTAATATACTTTTAAAGTATCATATTTCTAAGATATGTATGCACATATAGTAAAATATGCTGAAATCACAAAATTGATCGAATCAGCTGAAAAATCATTCTGCTAATTTTTTTAAGTCTTAGGATTAGTGCAGGTTTCTGATCAGATGATTATAAATTTGTGTAACATAAACCCGTAATTCCCTAAGTGCACACCCTCTCTAAGTGCATGTTTATGATCGGTTCCCAAGGCGTGCACTTAGGGAGGTCTGACTGTAATTACATACGTAACTATGCACAAAAAGCAAACAAATAGTATATACATACGTATATTCGAAATTAACAATGACAAAGTATATCAAACTAAGCAAACAGACAGCAGTCTTTCTCAATTAACAATGCAGATATCATACAATACAATATATAGATCTATAGTGATAAATCAAACTATACTACGTATAAAACTCTCATTTTTGCATATTGCCCTATTATGTTTCTATTAACCCTGATTAATTTTGCATGTTGCCCTATTGTGTTCCTTATTTCTACAATTTTGATATGTTTTCCTATTGTTTTTAATTTCATATTCATTAGTAATTTCTGAAGTTTGTAGATGTCGCATCTTTTTAGCACATTGATCTTGAACTTCAACATTGCTTTTTGTTCGTCCAGGTAGATGTTCCTTTCTTGTACTAACCACAGAGTTCTTAATATTGCATTCAATTTCATCCGTTATTGTATCAGGTTCTTGGTTTCCTTATTTATTCAAGATAAATCCATGACAAATACCCATCAATTCGTCATATGAATCAGTTGTGATTGCTATATCAAGTACTTTTCTCATAATGCCTTGAGCTCTTCCATACTTTTGTTGTATATTATTGACTTCTCTCAATGTTTGACTATAAACTTCAGTCTTTTAAACTTGCTTTATGTAATCAAATTTGCATATCAGATATTCAACATCACATGATACATGGGTTTCATCTGAATTAGCATATATTGTAATTGGGGACTGCTTCCAAATATCATCAATAAAATTGTCTTTATACCATCATGCTGCAATAAGTCCAATATGCTATTTAGCCTGAGGAGAACAACATAAAACCTTATAAAAATGTTGGCATGGGTATCCATGAGTTATGATAATATTGCATGTGTATCGATGAGACCCATCTGCTAACAATATAACATAGTTGTTTTTTGATCCACAAGATATAACTACTCTCCAAATTTCTATAACTTGTTCTTGTCTAACCGTTGATATAATATTGGCAAGACATATTTTCGTGATATCGTAATTATCTTCCTGTGCTCCCTCAATATTGTTAATATTTACTTGTTCCTTAAACAAGATAAAATATTTTAGTACAAAATTGCAGTAAATTGCTCATTTTGAATTTTTTACACGGTTTAAAATAGAATCGTCAACAATATCATTCTTTAATAAGAAAATAAAATTATTGTTGAAATTTATAAACCATGAGACTAATACTTTACCTCTACAATTAAATCAACAACCGTGCTATTCATTTGAAAGCAGTCATAGTAAAAACATTCCTGCATTTGTTTATATACAACAAACACCATAGCTGATAAAAGAGATCATGAAACAACCATCTCAATAGAATTAAAATAGGTTTTTGAGATAGTTGGAAGACCGATTATAGGAATTTGTTCTTTATACTCCTCGACTTTCATATATTCAACTTTTTTATCAAATAAATCTTGAATTTCTTTTGTCAATTCCAGAAGTAATGAACTTGACCAAACACAATCATAGATTTTATGATTAAAGCTTTCAACCCGTTGAGTGCTATTTGCCCCAGCTGTGAATTAATTATTTGTATAACAGATGGCCTATTTATGTTTAAACAGATCCAATTGTCACTTAATATAACCACTGATTGATAGATATTCCACTTTTAAACTTTTCTATTGACTTTCAAAAATACTTAAAACTAAGATGTTCCTACACCTAAAAAAAGCCTCACGAAACTTCTTGAATTCTATTGAACTTAACTTATTTCTAAGATTTTTCTTTAAATTAAGATCAAGGTGGAATATACATAAGCAATAAATAGAATCTGAAAATTTCAAGTTTATTGTGCTAATCATTGCTGGGTCGGAATCGGTAAATATGACCTTTGGTGTTAGACTTCCTATATATTTTTTAATCATTTGTAATACCTAAGAGAAACTATTTTCTGTCTCATTTTCAAGTAATGCAGTTGCAACAAGTTGCATTTGATTACAATTGTTGACAACGACAAAGAAACAAGCCATCATATTATACTTATTAGTACGAGATGTTGTATCAAATAAAAGAACATCATGATAACAGGTCCATAAAATTTGCTGTTCGGGTGATAGCTATACTAATCCATACAAATAACACTTATTTTTTTCAAATTTTGCCTCTATAAACCAACGTGAATCCTCAGCTCATCTTGAATATAACTATTCATAAGATCCGCTGCGTTAAATTCAACTCGTGTTACTAATTTTTTTTTTGCTACTTGAATTGCATTATAAAGGGCCTTTTGATAAACCTTTCTTCTAGGAAATTTTCCTTTTAAAAGATGTTCAATGCTTTGTGCGCTAGTTACACTGTGATGTACACAAAATTCAATAAATTCAATTATGTCATTATCAAGCTTACGATATCTAGTGATATTGGTTGCAGGTGAAGGAACCAATGGATGATTATGTTTATCCATGACTATGGTAAAAGAAATCATTGATGTTCACTTTAAGAAGTTTGTATTAACTTTCCATTCACATTCTGTTGCCTTAGATCATCGATTTCTTTGATTATTTGGATTTAACACTTTCTTTGCCTGATACTTGCCTGCACAACTGCACTTCTAACAAACTCTACTTAAAATTTCATTGCTATTTACTATTTGAGATTCACTTTATCTTTTCCGGATACTAAAACCTTTCTCTAATCCATATGTATTTAGAAAACTTTTAACGTCATTCCAACTATCAAAAAACTGCCCTACAGTTGTTAAAATAAAAGCTGCCAAAAAAAAGATTGAAAAAGAAAAAATGCCAAAAAAGAACTACCAAAAAGGAAGAATCGCCTCCAAAAAAAGAATAACCCAAAAAAAGAGATGTTAGAAAAAAAAAGCTGCCAGAAAAGAACCACCAGAAAGGAACCGCCATGCCAAAAAAAAACCACCAAAAAGAAGGATTGCCCAAAAAAAAGAATCGCCCAAAAAAAAGAGCCATCAGAAAAAAAAAGCTGCCAGAAAAGAACCATCAGAAAGGAACTGCTGTGCTAAAAAAGAACCACCAAAAAGAAGGATCGCCCTAAAAAAAGAATCGTCCAAAAAAAAAGCCATCAGAAAAAAAAAGCCACCAGAAAAGAACCACCAAAAAGGAACCACTGAAAAAAAAGGACTACTGAAAAGAACCACAAAAAAAAAGATTTAACCAAAGAATTGTAACTGAGAAACTTCAATATAGCTTTAGACAGAAATGTTTATCTAAGGTTATTTTAAGTGAAGAAATGTCTGATTCTTCATCTGAAGAGTCTGTATCATATATGAGTTGATGATCTATATTATCGTTTTTGCTTATTGTTTCATCAAATAGTTTGTTGGACTCTTCGTTAATTGGGTATTAATAGATTCAGTATCGTCGAATAATTCCATAACTGAAAATATGTAGACAATAGAAGTTAATGTAATGATAATAAAATGTATAACTATAAACCTGCTTAAAGAATGTTTCACTCGTACACACCTTGATTTTCTTATGTTCCTGTCTTCACTTTTAATATACGCATCACTTTGCTTTGACTGTTTGACTATGTTCTATACATTTAACGATAAATTGATGAACAAAAAAAAATAAAATCATGTGCAAACTAAACCCCTATTTATTTGTATAAATTAAATCTCTGATCATTTACAGCTGTCAAAATAGACTTGCATCTGTCAGAGGTACATGTAAAAATAAAACTATATAATGATCATTTATATGTAACCAAGAATTTCTCCCCTGGTTAACTTTAGTTATTTTCATAATATATTAGTTCTAAAACAACTTGAACTATATGTATATAATTATAATTTTATTTTTAATAATATTTGATTATAAAATATATGAAAATTTATGATATAAATAATTATTTGTATAAAAAAATATAAGTAAAATTTGTAAATGTTATAATTATATTTATTACAAGTTAAATGAATTTAAAGTATTTTGTTGTTTTAAATATAAAAAAAATTAATAAAAATATTAATAGTATTTGTAATTTATTTTTTACTATTTTACTAAAAAATAAGTTAATTAAAACTAATATAAAAAGCTACTTTTTTATAAAACTTGAGTTATTTAATTTAGATTTTATTTAATTATATAATGTTTTATTAAAAATATATAATAAGAAGTTAAACTTTATAACTTAATAGTAAAGTTACTAACTTCTTACAGACTAGGTCAATAGTTTGAGTTAAACTAAAAATAAAATTTTAGAATTTTAATTTTATAATCTAAAAATAAGAATTAAATTAAATGCAAAATTTTATAAAAAGTTCTAATATAAAATATAAAAACAGATTAAAATTTTCTAAAAAAAAATTAATTTTGTAAAGAGAAGATACTAATATGTATAACAATGATATTACAAAAAATTTAACTATACAACAGTATTATGTAAATAAATTCTTAGAAGATAAGACAATACTAACATCTTTATATCTAACTTACAGAGTATTTAATTAAGAAAATAATACAATATAACTATAAATAAAATAGTAAATAATATGATATATGTAAAAAAAACTATATTAAAAAATTGATTTAATTAAAATTGAAATATCTTAAACAAGTTTCTTTAAAATATTAAATAAAAATTTTTTGAACAGTTATATATCACAATTTAGATAATAAGCATTATATTATATAAAATAAATCAAGATTTTAAACTTTTTTATAACATTAAGTTAGTAGTATATTAGTATATAATTGAAGTATACTTATTAAAAAACTTGTAAGAAATATATATAATCAAGTTATAGATCAAACCAACTATAAAAATACAACTAAAAAAAATATATAATAAACTACAATTAATAATCCAGACTTTAATAAATCCAATTATATTAACAAGATACCAAAAAGTATATTAAACTATATATATCAAATTAGTAATAACAAAAACAAAAAATAATAAAAGTTAATCAATTTGAAAAAAAATATTTCTACAGATAGTAGACAGATAAACTGCTATTGGGCTAAAAATAATAGAAAATTTAAGTATAACAAAGTAACTATACCCTTTTTAGTAGTTTAGTAATAATGATTATAATACATAATAAAGGGTACAAAATATATAAGCAAGTGTAAATATATTGTTATATTGGATGTTTAGAAACAAAATAAATTTTAGTAACACAAATATAATGTAATTATATGTAATAGTAATGCAAAAAGTTAATAAAATAGAAGTTATGATTTGACATTATGTATAAAAAAAAAATAAAAAATACATATAATAAATTTTAATATAAGTATTGTATAACCAATATCTTATTGAGTAATTGTTAAAACATTTTAAATCAATAACTTAAAAATAATTTATATAAAATATTAAAAAAAGTATAAAACCGGTTCTTTTTAATATAACAGTTAAATATTAAAGTAATTAAATAAGGGAACTGCTATTCGCACCATAGATTTTTGCTATTCGCACCATGGTATGTAGATCACGACCAGAATTAGTTAGAGTTAGGGTAAGTAGTTTTTCATAATGTTAGTTACCATGGTGCGAATAGCAATTCCCTTAAATAATTTTGCAGATTTGTTAAGAATTGGAACTGTTTAACCGTATTTCATAGTTTCAGTATTGGCCAAATTAAACGGTTAAACTATTACTGGTTTTATAGCGTCATGCTATAGTAAATACAAGTCACTCTCGGTATAGTAAAGTGATCCGTTACATTAATAAACAATTTACTATATCGAGATTTTATTGGTAAATTTACTATAGCGAAAGATTTTACTTTGATCTTTATTACATTAAAAGTTCACTATAACGAGTATACTTGTTGGCATAATTTGAACAAAATTAATAAATGAAATGATCTTGATGTTTTGTATATATGGAGAGGTGTCAATAAACCGAGCAAATGGTTTTTAGTAAGTTTTTTAAAATTTTAAATTAAAGTATCTCAACAACCATTAAACCAAACTTTGTAAATTTTTTTTATTTTAATTTTATAACTATATAAAAATAAAAATAAAAAAATTTTTACCAAGTTTGGTTTAATAATTGTTGAGATATTTTACTTTACTTTTTAGAAACGATTTGTTTGGTTTCTATTGACACCCCCCATATAGTTAATAAGAAAATATATCGTTGTTTAAAACTAAAGTTGCTGGTAAACTAAATTAAGATAGTGTAACTGGTGACTATCTAAAATCTGATTGGTTGTAAAACAGCCAATCAGGTTTTAGCATAATAAACGCGAAAAATCAAAACAAACTAATAAAAAGGGTTCTTTGCGAAATGTTGGTGCTATATAAACTCTTTCTAACCTAACTTAATAGCAATCTCTAATCCTATTTTGGCATTATTTTTTTGGCGAAATTTTTTAAGTTGGGTCTTAGTATATTACCGGCCCACCATTTTCATTTTTTTTTTTACTTTAAACCTTAACCCTAAATTTTATTTACTTTGTCTAAGAAGCCTTCAAAATAAGGAATTAAAAATGGGTAATATTGGTATAATAAATGCTCTTTGGACAATCACTGTTTACTGAGATAAACGAATGCTTTTACCCCAATAAAAGTGGAGTAATAAGATTTGAATGAATTCATAAATTTTACACATGCCCTAAATCTTAAATTATTGATTAACGGAGTCGGATGAAGTTTTGGATATATTTAATTTGACAGCTTAAATCATATTAACAATCAGAGAATTTGACAGAAATCAAAACTTAATACGAATGCAAACTATGCAAATGGTTTAATCACATCAAAATTTACATACGTACATATGTACAGTGAAAATGAACAAAAAATAATAGAATTGAAAGAATGATTGCGAATTTGATCCTTTTTTGTGGATATTATATCAAAGGTTATGAATCGGCAAAAAATAATGTATCGCTCAAATAATATGAAAGAAGTAAAATGTTACTAATTTAGCCAAGATTTGCGTATAAAAAAAAAAAAATATATATCCAAAAGGATAGTGCATCTATCTAAAATTCCATAACTCTTTTTTTTACCTCTTACATATATATGTTCGTGACATATGTATAATCCGCAAATTATGTTGAAGTGTCCATATCTGAACCACTCCAGACCCTGTTTCCAGCTCGATCGCCAAGAGTAATTTTTCGTTCATTCGGATCGGAGTCATCCATCGGGATTGGTTTCAAATCAATTATAGCGATTGAATTTGCAAGGGAGTTCTTGCGAATAATGTTGTTCTGACGCTTTCGTTCTTTTGAAGCCATCGCCTAATTAAAATATAGATATATTACACGGACTATATTTATTTGAATGAAGCGAACATTCCGAAAGATTACCTCTGAATCCATTTTTGCAAATTCTTCAGCATCAATATTACCACTAATAACATTTTCACGTAATTCTGGATTTTTCGAGTCCTTCAAATTCCAGACCTTGCTCCTTGCAATGTCCTTATAATGTTTATTCACTTGGAAGTTACAGTCGCGGTACATAGATTGCTCGACACGTCTTGCCACTTCAGCTAAACGTTGATTCTCCTCTTTAGATTATAAATAAGACGAGATTGGAACGGTAGTTATGATACGTAAGAAGGTGATATTCGTAAACGAACGCGCGGCCGGCTTCAAATAACAGCTTACCTTCGCTGCATTGAGAATTTCCGACGAGTGCTTTATGAAGCAACCTGATACCTATTTTACAAAGAATCGATGAAACAAATGGGCATGATGAAATACCAAAAAAAAAAAGATCATTAGTAATGATTATAACTCTCACAATTATCACTTCATAAATCCTCTAAACTTGAGAAACGCACATCCCGACTGTGACAATAGAAAAACAATTATCAGTGACAGTGGGCATTAAATAACATATGCACTACAAAATCATAACTTACAGTTATCTCTAAATTTGTCACCAGTTGCAACTTGAACAGGCATTATGTAATCACTATGTCAAACACGTAACGTAAATAACGTAAAATAGCGTTTCTGCTAAATGTACAAAATACGTTTAACTTTTTCAACGAAGATCACTACCACGATAATTTCAGTAATACTGTGATTTCTTTTATAAGGATAAGCATATATAATTATAACTTCAACTTAAATATATATATTATTTAAGTTCAAAACTCTGAAGAGGTGGTAAAATCTGAGACCCTTTTATATGTTTTTATAACCATTAGTAAGGAACACTTGAAATTGTGGGACCGATAATCGCAGATGGCAGATGACCAAAAATTCACGCAGTGCAATGTAACCTCCTAGACGTATTGAGAAGATCGTATACACAAAAGTTTAAATTTAGGAATGTAGTACATAAATAGAGTGACAAAAAAACAAACAATTGCACATCTGTTTCCGAATATGTTGTTATCAAATCGTGCAAGCCCATAACCGCGTGATATTAATGGTGTCTTTATCAACCGATCATGCCCGAACCAATCAAACAATACGACATATGACTAATTATTAGTAAGATGATAACGAACCTTCCCAATCTGAGTTTTTACAATGAACGTTAAAGCTATTTCGAAGTTTAACAATAATGGACATTATAAGATTTAGGCTTCGTTAAGTTCAATCTAACGACATAGCATACAAATCGAAAAGCTCATTAAGTACGCTACGCTACGCACGTGCGTAAATAGAAAAAGATTATATTTAACTGAATTTGGTTTGAACCCTGACTTATCTTTAGGTTACACTTGCAAATCTTTAAAATCATACGTAGGACAAATACAAAATTCTATGGAAGTTTCTAGAGACTATTTTCTATAAATGGAAACATTAACCGTGAACATTATCTTATAAATTGCAAATTTACATATATTGATATGTTTACGTGTTGTTTATTTTTCATTTTAAAAACTCTAATTGTATATTTTAAAATATTTAATATATTTGATTTAACGATGTGTATTGCCATTCTAGGCTGTATAAGTATAAAGCCAACTTTTTATATAAATGTCAACTCCGAATCGTAACAAAGGAATATAAATATTAGTCAAATATTATTTAGACGATCTAACGCTAATATAGTCAACTCTCTTTATAATGAACTGACGGTTCTTATAGTAAAAATTTTTATCAAACTCTAAACTCTTTAAAAAGTTCATTAGAGTTGTTATTTTCAGAGTTTGTTGTATTATGAATTTTGTATGTTATAGGATAATAGAAGTTTGGTTTAATTGGTTGTTGATTCTGATTATAAGTGACTAATAGATTTTTTAAACCGTCAGGTTTAGCATGCAAATTTGCATATTAAAATTTTTGATAAAAATTTAATTTTAAAAAAAATTTCAATAAAGAATTTTATTATTTTGCATATATGCATTGTTATGAATTTATAAAATTAGATATAATGTGAAATTAAAACAAACCAATTAATACATTAATTTAAAATAAAAGTTAGAGTTAAAATAGGTTAAAATGAAGTAATAATAAAGTTATTTTATATTAAAATTTTGCAAAAAATTTTTTTTATTAGAACATAAAAAGTGATTTTATATGCAAAATTATAAATTACAAATAATTTTTAAAAAAATTTTATTTTTTTAATTTTATATTTTATAATTTAATGTTATAATGCATATGTACTAAATTATATAAACTTTTAATAAAATAAATAATTAATTAATTATAGGTTAAGTTCTATAATTAAATAATTAAATTGTTAATTTTTATAAATAAAATTAATAGTTTAAATTAAACTAAAAACAAAATTTAAGAATTTTAAACTTTGTAATTTAAAATAAAAATTAAATCAAATGCAAAATCTTGTAAAAAGTCTTAAGACAAAATGCAAAAATAAATTAAAAATTTCAAAAAAAAGATTAATTTTGCAAAGAAAAATATTATATGTAACAATAACATTACAAAAGAATTTGTTATATAAAGTGTTAAGTAAATAAGTTTTTTAAAAAAATGTAATAACTTAGTAAAATAGATAAGTTATCAATCTTCTAAATAGCAAATAGTAAGTTCAAAATTTACCAATAATAAAAAATTTAAATTTCATTTATATAATCATAAGTATTATAACAATTATTTTCTAATAATTACTTAAAATCAGATATCTTAACTATAAATACATTAATATAACTAATAAGTTATAAAATATCTATATATCTAGTAAAGTAGATAGGTCTAGAGTTCAAATCTCAGTGACAGTAAAAATTTGTAATTCTTTCTGTATTATAACTAACTGTCTTTTATGATTAGTTAAGATAAGATACCTGTAACTCATATCATACTAATATGACTGAAAAGTCTAGACACTTATACAATGTTATATAAAGGAACACAAACTGATACTGAGCAGTATGAACCTAAGATAAGTTTTTAGGCTATATAAATCACAAGAACCAGGTAGAAAGACAAAAGTTCACTTTAAAGACCTAAGTAGAGAGGTAATCTGAATCTTCAATGGTGCTACTATAAAGACTAGACTTATGAAACAGAGCTAAAACTTATGAAACCAAGCAAATATGCCAGTCTTTGAGAAGAAATTAGATAAACCAATCAGGCTATCAGAATTTCCAAGTTTCAAAAAAAAAAAGATATATGTTGGTAAATATGTAAACCAGAAGTATGGTCTTGCCTTACCTTTTTGGGCTATCTGGAATAGCAGCTTGGTAGAACTTGAATTGAATACCAAAGTAGTAAGGATATGTTATAAAGTTAGTACTAAAGTTGAAGTAAATTCTACAAGGACATAGTAGTTTAATGATATACTCTAATTACCAGTGTTAGTTTCAGCCATAGTGATATCAGGTTAGCTATAAGAATGGAATACAGAAGATTCTAAAAGGTTTAGTACAAGGTCAAAGGTTCTCTATATGAGTGAACTGCTTTAAAGACTTAGTGACCATGGTATATTTTTATCAGCATTGGCTAGGATTGTTAGTAGACAGAGGTAGATAAGTAAATACAGAAACAGAATAGTTAAATAAGGAACTTATAAGTGGGTTTTAGGTATAGCAGCTAGTATAGAACCTTTGAGTAGACTACTTAAATTAGATAATAACTAAAAGTTGTACAAGTGGTTAGTTGTATACTTTCTTTATAATTGCTTCCTGTAGTTGTAAAGCAACTATTAGCCAAATATACTATCAATAAAATCCTGGATCATAAGTACTTATCTTAATATTTAAAAAAAAAAAAAATATCTGTGTAATATTAGTTATACAAAAAATGTTTTTTTTTTTAACTATCCTAAATAATATCATTGTGGAATATGTGTGATGCTTTTTTATTAATTATGATTACTAGATTATTATTTATATATTAAAAGATTTACTAAACTAAATATTTGTAGATTTTTTTATAAATAGGTTTAACAAAGTTTTTGTCATATAGTAGACTAATCTTTTTGAAGATTTTGTTTCTTGCCATAACTAAGATTGCTAATTCTGAATATGAATATTTTTTTATTTAAAAGCAATATAACAATATCAGATTTCATATATAATATATATATATAGCTATAGTATAGTCTTATATGGTTTTGTTTTTCTTGTAATATTTTTAGAAATATTTTTTCTAACAAGTTTGGTATAGATTCAGTTTGGCCTGTTTTTAGAAATTTGTATGCTTTCATCTAAATTTTTTTACTAATTTTGTATTTTGTTACAAAGTGTTCAATAGTTTGTATATTTTCTGAATACTAAGAATATTTGTTTAATTCTGTTGCTACAAAATAATAAAGTCTATATACTAATGATAAGGCTCTGTAAAAAGTTACTAGAAAATGTTTTTTTTTCTGTAAAGTATTGCTTTTTGAAGAATCCAATTGTTATTTTGAGTTTGTTCTATAGAGTCTAATTGATTTGTAGTCTTGAAATTAAGTTTTCTTAAAAGTTTTATTATGAGTTTGACTGTTATTTTTAGTCCTTTTTTCTTGTCCATTTCTAGTTTTAAAAGATTCCAGAGTTAGTTAGATTCTATAAAAACTTCTCTTTTAGCTTTTTTTATGCTACAAGATAGGGTTTCTATTTTGTAGACTATGCTTTAGTCTTGATTAGTTATGTAGAGAGTACTTCTATAGCTGAAATATTTCTTTTTTAATCAAGTATAAGAGAGATTCTTTTTTTTAATTTTTTGACTACAAAAGATTATTTAAAATTAGTTTTATTCAGACTGAGATTAGTTTAGCTTTTAGCATATTGCTAACTATTGGTACTTGTAAGCCTTCTTGTTCATATAATTGTTAGAAGATAGAGTATCTTGGAAGTATTTTAAAATTGTTTTTGACCTAATAGGTAATAAGCCTGTTGATTTCTGCTATTTGCTTCTTGTTTGGTGATATTAGATAAGCAACATATTAGATTTTTGAGAGAAGCAATGAGTTTGCTAATATAATTTTTTCTTTTAAGAATAGGTTTCTATAAGCAAGCTATTCTAGGTTTAGTTTAAGCTTGCTTATAGCTTTTTGTTATAATTCTTTTTTTGGTATACTATTAGCAGTAATGCTATATTCTAAAACTGTAACATGGTCTTGTTTTCCTAGTTTTTTAAATTAAGTTTATTCTGGATAAATCTTTTTTTTTTGCTATATTTGTAAGCAGCATTAAATTAGTTTTTAAGCTTGTTAATTTTTGCATTAAAGGCTTTTTTATAGTTATCAAATAGACTTAATATTGTTGTTCAATCAGAGTAAAAGCTAATGCCTATTGTTAGATCATTTGCATAAGCAGTACATTTAAAAGATTAGTTATTAACTTTGATTCCTGTTATATTTTTGTTTATTATGTTTAGTAATAGTTCAAATGCTAACATATATAGAAGAGATAAGAGCAGGTTTTTTTGTCTAACTTCTCTTTCTACTCTAAAGGAGTTTAAAATATATTCTGAATCTAAGATATAGGCTTTTTGTCAAGAAAATAAATTTTTTATTAAATCTTTAAATTTTTTATTAAAGCATATATTTTCTAGTACCAGTTAGAAAAACTCATGACTTATTCTGTCAAAAGCCTTTTGCTAGTCTATGAATAGCATTCAGTGCTCTTTTGTATTATTTTTTTGGTTCTTAAAATTATAAGAATATCCAATGCAGAGTCTGTGATTAATCTAATTGTAATAAAGCTTTGCTAATATTAAGATACAATTGCTTTACAAATCATGTTTAGTCTGTTAATGATAATTTTTATAAAAATTTTAGTATCACAATTGATTAGTAATATAAGTCTTCAGTTGTTTATATTGTGTAACTTCTTTAACTTCTTTGGTATTAGTATGACTAGATTTTTGTATCATGAAGAAAGCATTATTTCTGAAGTTAATACTTAGTTAAGGATTTGTTCTAAAATAGATGTGATGTGTTTTTCTGTAAGTTTATAGAATTCATATATGAGGCTATTCAGTTCTAGAGACTTTTTTTTTTTTTTTGATGTTAAGGTAACCTCTTTAATCTTTTGACTTTTATTAATCACTTATCAGTATTGTGGTTTAATGAACCACTACAGGAGAGTGTACAATTGACTACATGTATAACTTTTCTATATTACCTATTTAAGGAGTCTGTCTAAAGGTTTTTTACTAATTGCCATACCTAACACCTCTGCTTGGATGTTCTACTTTAAACCTTTGAACCTGTAATCTGTATTAATATCACTGAATTATATTCAGATGCTCAGATTATCATTTCAAACTTAGGACTAATTTATTCTTGAGATAAACTCTCCAGAGCCTTCTGTACCTATTTTTACAGCTAACTTAGGTATCACTATGGCAGAACTAACACTTGCAGTCAGGGCTAACCATTAAACCACTATGCCCTTGTAGAGTTCACTTAGACCACAGCATCTACTTCACAGCATAACCCTGGTATTTTAGTATATCTTTGCCTTTTCTCCTCCCTTTTTATCAAACTTTTAATCCAGATAGCCTGTGTAGAACTATAACCAGTCTATCAGTATATCGAGTTGGCCTGATATTCTTTTTCTCTGATTTATTCTAATGGCCTGGTTGGTGATACCTTTGAGACTTCTCAACCTGGAGGTTCTTGCCTATCTGGCTACTAGGACTGGGTACTAGACCTAGGTATCCGTTTCACTAGGCTAGCCTTTACAGTAGGGCTGTCGAAGATCCAGCTACCTCTCTACTTGGGTCTTTCCAAATAGACTTTTTGTTACCCAATTTCAATGAATTTACATGGCCATAAGGACTTATCTAGTATTTGCACTACCCGATATGTCAGTTTGCATTCCTTTGTATAACTCCAACATTGCACAGATGCCTTATGACCTGCTAGTCATGCTGGTGTGACCACCATTACAGGCATTCTAATCCAACCGTTAGTAACAGTTGTCATAATATGAGTACTACATAGGTGATTATCCAAATTTTCACTGTCGATGGGATTTGAACACCCAACCTACCACTTGGGAGGTTGACAACCTGACCACTTCACTAGGTTGCCACATCCCTCATTCTAGAAACCTGTTATTTGGTAGGTTTTGGATAATTGTTAAGATTTCTTCTTTGGAAATAATATCTATTAGTTTTTTGTTTATTTGTGTAATAACCTGTGGGAGATCTTTTAGTAATTTGGTTTGCTATTTCATTGTTGATTTCTTCTTTGCTATATATTGTAGAATATTGTTCTTTGATATAGTTAAGTACTTTTTTTTCATTAGATTGTTCCTAAGTTGAGAGAATTTGTATTTTTGTAAAAGCTGAACATGAGCTTTGATTTTTAAAATATAAATAAAAATATTTAGTTAATTTTTCTCCTAGTTCTATTCAGTTTGTTTTTGATCAATATTGTTATCTTTGTGCCAGTTCAGTTAATTATAATTAAACTTGTGAGTTAAGACTGTCTAGCATAATAAAGAGGTATGTCTGGCTAAAAGTTTTGGCTATAATTTCTTTTAATTAGTTAATTTTCTTGTTGAGCCTTTTTATTTTGTCTTCTGAGGCTTTTGGTTTTTTGAAAATCTTTATAATCAATTTGATGTAGATTTTATGTATATCCTAGCTTGTTGTGAAAGTTGCATTTTTAATTTTATTCAAGATCTCTTTTTTAGAACATTATTTTTAAAAGAATTTGAATCAAATCTTCAAAGTGTTGAATTTTTAGGTTTTTGTTTTAAGCTTAGAATATATTTAACTAAGAGATAATCAGAGTTTCCAAATCTTGTTTTAGTTTCTAATTTGAGATAGCTGTAGTTTTATTTATAAAAATATAATCTAGTCAAATGGCTATTATTTGGTTGTTATATATATTTTGATGGACTGTATAGAAAGAGTTTTATTTAAAAAAAAGGCTGAGTCAATAAATTCTTTTGTAATTTCATTAAGTAGTATTCTTAGAGAATTATTTTGAGGAGTTGCTTGACTTATTCTATTAATATCTGAATTCAAGTTGGTATTTAGGTTCCTTGCAATAATGTTAATCATGTTCTTTTTTTTGTCTATATTCCAATTGTTAAAGAATTCAGTTCTGTTTAGAATATTTGGTGATGTATAAACATTTATCACATGAAAGAAGAATTTCTTAAATGTGAAACATGTTAAGATTATTCTATCTTCTTATAATTTTTTGATATTTTTAAATTTTATAATTTTGTTTTCTGCTAAAATTGCTGTTTTGCCTATTCAAATTAAGTCAAAAAGCCATTAGTTTTTTAAAAATTATTGGGTAGCAGTATTAAAAGTATTTGTTTTTTGTAAAAAATGATGTTTAGTCTATAGAATTTTAAAAGTGTTAATGTTTTAGTCTGTTTGTTTAAATTATTTAAACCTTTAACATTTAATATAATAATTTTGATTGAGTGATAGTTTATTATAAATAAATTATTTAGTTTTAAAACTTCTACAAGCTCTTTGTTTTAGAGCATCTTAGTAATTTTTTTTGTTGGTTGCTTTATAAGATTTTAAATCCTTATGTTTTCTTTTTTTATGTACAACTAACATAAAGATTGGATTATCTACTTTTTTTTGCTCATTTGATTAAGCACTTTTCAAATCTATATTATTAATTACTAGTCTTTGTGTTGTGTTAAGATTATTTTTAATAAGAATTTCTGTGCAAACAGTATCTGTTTTGCTATTTATATCATAATTTAATATAATTTCTTCTGTTTCTTGTTTTTGTAAGCATGTTTTATTCATGTTCATGTTTTGGATTTCTTCTTGCATTAAGAGGTTTTCTACTTTTTCCACATATGGGTTATTTTCTGTTAGGTTTTTAATGGGCATTCTGTTTTGTGTACTTTTTCTTTTGAATTTCTGATAATGCAGGCTTAGGTTTTTTGCTTCTTAAAACTGTGCAGTCTTTTTTAATGTTTTCTGTTTGGTCACAAAAATAACAGACTTTTGGTATCTTCTTTTACTTAGTAGTTACTTTATTATTATCTATATATGTGAATTGAAAGATTTTTTGTTCTAATTTTAAGTCTTTAGTATTATCAAAAATAACAATTTATTGGTCTGTTATGTAAAGAATGCTTTCAATAAGTAGAGGTTTAATTGAGCCAATTTTTTTAAAATTTTCAAAGGCTTCTTTTATCAAGCTGGAGATGTATTTCTTGGTTTCTAATAGTATGTTTTTTACTTTAATTGATAAAAAGGATTTATATGCATCTGTTAGAATATAGTCATAATATGTTTTATTAAAAATTTTAATACCATTAGTGGCATAATATATTAATTAATCTTGGTTTGAAAAGACAATTTCTAAGTAAGATCTTAAGTCTTTTTTAAAGTGTTGTTTAGTTGCAACAATATTTCCTTTTAGACCTTTATATAAAAAAACCATAATTTTATTAAGAGAATTATGAAGATCTGAAATTTTAATGATTAGTGTATTGTTGCTTTTTAACTTAATTTGGTTTCTAGAAAAAAAGATTACAAAGGTTAATTTTTACCTTTTTAATTTTGATAACATGTTTGTGCCCTGTTTGGTAGCTAATACATAGCTTAAAGTAGATTTGTGTCTGTGCTATTCCTCTGTATTATGATTTGTTTCTTCTTCAGTAGTTGGTACATAACTAATTTTGTTGTTGTTTACATTTTTATCATTTGTTTTGTTTCTGTAATTTGATGTGTTTTTTAAAGCTTGGAAGTTGTTGTCTCTTTGAATAATATTTTCTAACCAGTCTTTCTTGTTTTGGATTACTACTACTAGTACTAGTTTTTCATTTGCTGCTTCTATTTCTTCTTGTATTGCAAGAACACACTTAGAAGAAATAAAGTTAGTCTTTTCTGCTTAGGAGTTGTTGTCTTCTTCTCTTCCAATATCAAGTTTTTGCATTTTATAAATTTTTTTTGTTGATAAAAGTTCAACTCTTAAAGGAAGTTTTCTTTTCTTTAGTACAGAAGCTCTGGAATTTGAAGTAGACTTTTTTGTTGAGTTTTGTTTTGTGTTAAGCAACTTTATAATTGTTGTTTTTTATTTTCCTTTTTTAATTAGAGATAAACAGAAAAGAGTTTTTATACAAAAAATGTTAACTAGTACTAAAAAGTGCAAATTTAAAATAAGTTTTTGTAATTGTATAAATTTATAAAAATAAAAAAATAAAAAATTATTCAAAAAAACTTAAGTAAAGAAATAATATAAATCTTTAATAGTATTACTATAAAAGTTAGATCTAAAAAACAAATACTAATACAAAGAAATTAAGTAAACAAGAATCTTTAAATAAGAAGTATTATTAATCAGATCATTAAAATAGAACTAAAAAAATATATTAAGCTAAACTTAATATATCAAAAACAGATTATAGTTTTATTAAACTATTTAAATTAAAAGTTTAAAATTAAAGCAAAAATATATTAAAAATACTAAAAATATACTATAAAGTAAGCATTAAGCTTTGAGTGAGCTTTGCAAAAACTAGTTTTATTAATAGTCTGTAGAATAAATAAATAGTTAATAAAAGAGCATTCTGGGCTCTACAATTAGATAATATGCTTTAAAATATATTTTTTAAATGAATATTACTAACAATAACCTATAGTGATCATCATCTAGGAGCTATATATCAAAAAACATATTAAGAAACAAGGGTCAGGTAGATTAAATAAAAATGTTCAGAATTTTTGAAACTTTGTATAACCTAAAATTCAGACTATTATATCTAATCTTTGCTTCTGTCTTAAACTGCATCCTAACTCTAAAAAATAAAGGTAGTAATAATTATTATAGGTTAATTAAAATATTTTTTTTTTAAATAATAAGCTAAAACAAACAAATTTAGCTATATTTTTATATTTTTTTAGCTTTGATCTACTTTTTTTTTTTTTTAAAGGCCATACTTGTGGTAATACTTTATTGACTTTATATCAGGTTAGCTATTACAACTATTTTTACAGAGATGAGAGTACAGCTAGTCATGTATGCAACTTTTGGTTGCCTATTTAAGTAGTTCGCTCTAAGGTTCTACATGAGATGCTGTACCTATAACCTACTAGGAAATTATCCATTTAAACCTTCTGATCATCCACTCTGTTATATTGGAATCCCCAACTAACCTCTCGTATATATCTAACCAGTATACCATCTGAGCAGTATGGTATATACCCTTTTGTACTGGTTTACAGGCTATTACACATTTTAGAGTACATTACCTGCCAGTAAGGCACAGAGGGCCCCCTAATGTTAACTATCTATCTAATTTTAGAACACTAATACAGACTACCTTTGCAGAGTTCACTTAGACTCTAGTACTAACTTCACAGCATATCCCTAGTACTTTTAGTATACTCTTGCTTTGAACCAAGACTTCCAATTCAGATAGCCCGAAAGGACTATGACCTGTCCTTGGTATATTGAGGCCGGCCCAATATTCTTTTCCTCTGGTTCAAAATCTGGTAGTCTGGTTGGTGATACCTCTTACTTGAGGTTCTTGCCTACCTGAATCCTTCACATTGGTATCTATTTCTTAGATCTAGCCTTTACAGTAGTACTGTCAAAGATCCATATTATCTCTCTGCTCAAAATTTCCAAGTGGGCTCTGGCTTTCTAGTTTTACAGATTTACATGGCCTAAGGACTTATTTTAGGTTTGCACTGCCTAGTACTGGTTTGCATTCTTTTGTGTAACAGGTTACACAGATGCCCCAGACCTGCCAGTCATACTAGTGCAACCATAGTTACAGGTATCCTATCTCAACTAATTGACAGAATGCCATTGCCATAATACTGTCTATATATTATATAGGTAATTATCCAAATTTTGACGTTGGTGGGTTTTGAACTCACAACCTACCACTTGGGGATATAACAACTTATTCACTTCACTAAGTTACCACACCAAGATCTACTTTTTTGAAATACTAAAATATTTAAATAAAATTTAGCATAATAATATTTAAAAAAAAAAAAAAAAAAAATTAAAAAAATTAAAAAAAGATCGATGATCTCTCTCTCCTGACCACTTGTGTTTAGAGTTGAGAGTAATTTAGAAGAAACAAAATTAATTTATCTAAGATCTTTTTTCTTTTTAAAAACAGCATCAGAACAGGTGTATCTCTCCTTGTTCCTAAGAAATGTAGTACTCCTACTTTTGAGGTTCGCAAACGCAAGAAAATTAAGTTTACTAACTATTTTAATATAGAAAAGCCTATTGCATACAACAAAAAAGGCTCTCACTCCAAAGAGAAAACTACAACAGCAAACAGTTACCCGACAGTTTCAGCAGTTTCTGAACATCTAAATACCAACGACAACATACTCAGTTGGAACGAACAAATCTCTTTAGAAAATATAGAAGGTCTCTCTAAAGAAAGAGAAGACCAAAACAAGGAATTAGACATGTCTAATTTCGAGACACGTAATGAAGAACCTAACAACAATGAAAACTCAGCACCAACAACAACAATACGCGTAAACCCATATGAGACACCACTAACAGAACTAAGTTCAACTAACATAAACAAAAGCAAAGAAACTGTAAACAAATCTTGAACTAACCTCTTTGCTAAAGTTAAAAGAGGACAGTCAACTTTTTCTTCTTTCTCACCAAGAAATAATATAAAGTCAAGAAATGATAATGCTCTTATCATAGACATCCAATATCTAACAGGCTCGCTAAATGAAATAATGATCTCACTTCATGAAACCACAGAACATGATATAATTGCAGCCAAGCCATATATTAATAAAGGAGCATATACTTATTTAGAACTAGTTTTCTTAAACAAGGAAAAACTGAAGCATTATGCTTCAAAAGGTATACAGATCTTTAACAGAACATACTATGGCTACATCCCTTCTGATGCAAGAAGATCCTTTTTTCCAATCAAGATCAGAAATGTTCTGTTAGGTGATAAAGATATTATATCAGAAGAAATTAGAGAAACCTTCAATAATATAGGCAAAATTATCTCAATTAAACCACTTTTAATCGAGGGTATTCCATATTTAATAGATCAATGGATTAATATATTTGAAACTACTAATAATCCAAAATTAGAGGAAAGAATTCCATGATTCTATATTCTTATGAATAACAAAATCACTACAGAATGGTGCTCAGCTCCAAAACTTTGTTTTTTTTGTAATGAAAAAGGACATATCAAGAAGGAATGTCCTCAATACTTACAAGCAGTTAAACTTCGACTACAATTTAAAGAGTTTAACACAAACAAGAGAAAAAGCAGAATTGCTTTTTTCGAAGGAGAAAAAGAAGGTCCCAAAACACAAGAACAGGAGGTCCACACAGAAGACCTAAACATGGATATGAATCAAGCTAAAGAAACTTCTTTAGCCAGTTCAGAAGAAACAACTAACTCTAAAAGAATACAAAAAGAGATAGTAGAAAACCCAGCAACAATGAAAGAAGATCTGGAAGTTTCATATAATAAAACTTTTAGTGATATCAATAAAGAAAACCTTCCTATCGACAACTTTACCAGTACTATAATTACAGAAACAGAAAAACCTCAAGCTCTAAACTCTTCCTTAGTTCTAATTGCAAATAACATTAATTTGCAATCTCGCTTTGATAATGCTGAGAAGAAATTTACAGTTGTCTCATATAAAAAGAAAAAAGACAAGAAAACTTTTTCAAAACAAAAGGCTAAGCTAATCAGAAAGACTCTATATAGAAATCTCTGTAACAGAGTACAGAACTCCTAGATCTAAATCTGTACCACTACTTAATTCTTCATGACCAATTACATCAAATTCAAAATAGCAACCCTTAATGTAAAAGGGTTAAATAATCAACAAAAACAACGGAACACTTTAACTCTTCTAAAATCATATAAATTAGATCTAATTATGCTACAAGAAACAAACCTAAATGACAAAAATACACAAAACTTTCTCAAGAACCAATGGATGTTTGACTTCATCTGAACAAACAAAACAGCTATACTTGCAGGCAACAAAGATATAATCTTTAAAAATATAGAATTAGATTTAAACAACAGAATTATCACTACCAATTTCAAGTACAAGGATCTCACATTTCAAGTTTTCAACATTTATGCTCCACCTAGCCCAAGAGACAGAAAGCTGTTTTTTAAAAAGTGGTTCCCTCAAATCAAAGACAATGCTATTAATATTATTGGAGGTGACTTCAATACTAATCTTTATCCAGAAAGAGATAGAATTAGTAAAGCAGCTCCACAACGTGATACCACAAAAGCACAACTTCAAGATCTTACTAAAAATTTTCTTGACTCCTCTAACTTCACCAAGACAAAACCATTTTATACCTTTTTCCAAAATACTCAAGGCAACTGTACTATGGCTATTCACTTAGATTATATCTTTGTTGACGAAAACAATGCTCATTTAATCTCAGAAGTTAATACAAAATTTGAAAACTCAAACTATCTGTTGGTAGAGTGCACTCTTAACTTCAACCTTAAAGGAAAAAAATCTGCTCTCTGGAGGTTCGATAAGAACTGTTTTAAAAATGAAAGACTAAAAAAAGAAATACTAGATGAAATTTCAGACTTAAAGAATATAGAAGATTGGAACTTTCACAAAATACACATACAATCTATCATTAGAGCCTTTAGAAAACCAAGAGCAGTAGAAAACAAAATTACAAAA
>CAJVQA010001028.1:0-28067 GCA_910591915.1 Cetraspora pellucida | reverse complement strand
ACTACTTAAATTAGGCACCAAAAGTGCACGTGTGGCTAGTTGTAACCTTCAATGTAAGGTGAGCCCTTGGTGGCATGTCATATCCTAATATACTTGAATAAAAACATCACAACTCCTAAGATAAGGACTTTAACTAAAAAAAAAAAAAAAATAATAATATTTTATAATATTAAATATTTTTTAAAATTTTAATAATATAATTTTAATTATATTAAATTATATAATATTATTTAATAAATAAAATTTATAAAAAAGTAAATATTTATTTATTTATTTATTTTGATATTAAGGTGAGGTCTTGCTTATATCTTTATTAATAATTTAAAATAATTACATATATATATGCTATAGCTAAGGCCAATACTTGCAATCAGAGCTAACTATTAAACTGCTAACTATATAGCTAATACTATTTGTATAAAACAAATAAATTGAAAATTACATATAAGAATAAAAGCTTAGACTAGTAAATTATTTATAAAAATAATTATAATTTTTTTTTTTATTGTTAAAGACCATACTTATGATAATACTTTATTGACTTTATATCAGATTAGCTATTACAACTATTTTTACAAAGATGATAACTAGTCACATATACAACTTTTGGTTGCCTATTTAAGTAGTCTATTCTAAGGTTCTATACCAGATGCTGTACCTATAACCTACTAGGAGATTATTCATTTAAACCCTCTGATCATCTACTCTGTTATATTGGAATCTTCAACTTATCTCTAACTAGTATATCATCTGAGCAATATAGTTATCTACTCTTTTTTGTACTAGTTCCTAGACCATTACACATTTCAGAATATGTTATCTGCTAGTAAAATACAAGGAGCCTCCTGTTATTAACTATTTATTCACTTTTAGAACACTAATACAAGCTATCCTTATAGAGTTTACTTAGACTCTAGTACTAACTTTATAGCATATCTCTAGTACTTTTAGTATATTCCTGCTTTGAATTCAGACTTCTAATTCAGATAGCTCAGAAGGACTGTAACCTGTTCTTGATATATTAAGGTTGATCCAATATTCTTTTCCTTCAATCCAAAATTCAGCAACCTGGTTAGTAATATCTCTTATCCAAAGTTCAAATCTTTTATATTGATATTCATTTTCTAGGTCTAACTTTTATAATAATACTATTAAAGATTTGTATTATCTCTTTGCTCAGAATTTCCAAATAAGCTTTAGCTTCCTAGTTCTACAGATTTACATAATCTGAGAACTTATTTTAGGTTTATACTACCTGTTACCAGTTGCATTCTTCTGTATAACAGGTTATATAAATGTCCCAGACTTGCTAATTATGCTGATATAATTATAGTTACAGGTATCCTATTATAACTGATCAACAGAATGCTGTCACTATAATACCATCTATATATTACATAGGTGATTATCCAAATTTCACCATTGGTGGATTTTAAACTTACAATCTACCACTTGGAAGTATAACAACTTATCTACTTTACTAAGTCATCACATCCTTAATAATTATAATTTAAAATATATATTTATTTATTTATTTTTATTTTAATTTTTAAAATTTATATTTAAAATTAAATTTAAGTTAAATTTTTATTGTTATACAAGCTTATAAACCATACCAAGCCTGTGACAAGCTTAGGAATGTGACAAATAAACCTATTTGAGCTGACTCATTTAGGAACACTAATTATAGAATAAAATTAACTAATAAGTTTACATAAATTAACCAATCAAGTTCTTCCTTTTTGTATTACCTAAGGAAATTTTAACCCATCTAAGTAAACTTTGTTATATATACAATTATATTTTTTTAAAATAATACAATAAAATTTTTTTATTAATTAATTAAAAAATAAAAAAGTTTTATTAGTAACATGAATCAATTTTAGATGAAAATTTTAATATACCATACATAACTATATAAAAATGATCTACGTGCCCCCTACCCTTAAAACAAACGTTTGCTTTGTCAAAAATCTCCCATAACAGAAAATTTACATAGGAAACCACCTTTAGTGCACTAGCAAAAAAAAATTCCTCGAGCGGTTTTACTATTTAACTATAACTTCAGTATAGACCCTAACCCTAACCTAAACGAACTTTAAAGAATTTCCGGTCCTCACGTGACTGCAACATTTTGATGGGAAGATATCAATGTGTGCCAGGTTTGTGGCGCAGATTTCCTGAACTACGAATCAGAGTTTAAGATCAAGGAGTAAAATTCAAAACAAACCTTCGTTTTGTCAAAAATCGCTTCTCAAAAATCAGCATAAGAAAGCACTTTTAATGCTCTAATTAAAAGTTTTCGTCAAGTAATTTTACTATGTAATTACATCCCTCTAATTCCCAACCTTGAACCTAACCCTAACATAAATGAACTTTAAAGAATTTTTGCTGCGCCACACATTGAAGAATTGCTACGTGGCCTTAGTGGATTCCATATTTAGACAGTCTCTCCTGGAGATCCTGTCAACGTTCACAACAACCACCTTAATTGGATGCAAGTCACATGCTTTCAACTTTTTTTGACACGACCAATTCACTAATAAATCTCACCCACCCTCACCTTCTTCGATCACATATATTTTCTTTTTACAAAAAAAATCTAAGAACGTATTTGTCTCCGATATGTCTCTAAACTTACTGCCAGCACCTTCTACAAATTTGTTTATTTCTCCGCCTATGCACGAAGAACACCAGTATCTCAACCTTATTAGACATATAATCGATCACGGTGAACCTCGTGAAGACCGCACCGGTACTGGGACAGTATCTATCTTCGCGCCACCACAGCTCCGATTTTCTTTACGTGATAATGTTATCCCACTTTTAACTACTAAACGTGTCTTCGTGCGAGCAGTTATCGAAGAATTATTATGGTTTATCAGAGGTGATACAAACGGAAACCATTTGGCCGAAAAGGGCATTCATATTTGGGACGGTAATGGTTCACGTGAATACCTAGATAAGGTCGGCTTGTCTTATAGAAAACCTGGGGATTTAGGTCCCGTTTACGGATTCCAGTGGCGTCACTTTGGTGCAAAATACGTTGATTGTGATGCAGATTATACAGGTCAAGGTGTTGATCAACTTCGAGAAGTTATTGATAAAATTAAAAATTACCCAAACGACAGGCGTATTATTTTAAGTGCATGGAATCCTGCTGGTATGATCGATCGATTCTTTTGATGCAACAAAATTCAGCAGATTTATCAAAGTTTAGGGTCGGAATTAATCGAATATTAAACAATAAAACGGCCAACTATATCGTCGCAAGATTATCATCCAAGCAACTTTACTTAATGAATGGGTTACTGCTTTTGACACAGAATTTGGTCAATCTGCTGAACTTTGGTTTTGCCATCTATTCACTAATCGATAACCTATTATGATACTAATTATATTTTTAAACTATGATTAGATTTGAAAGCAATGGCATTGCCTCCATGTCACATGTTTTGTCAGTTCTACGTGTCAAATCCGAATTCTAAAACGGACACGCGGAGCCTTTCGTGTCTTCTTTATCAACGTTCTTGTGATATGGGTCTCGGTGTTCCTTTCAACATTGCAAGTTATGCACTTTTGACAAGAATGATAGCTCATGTTACAGGCCTTTTGCCGGGTGAATTTATTCACACTATGGGTGATGCACATGTCTATCTTGATCACATAGACGCGCTAAAGGTACAACTTGAGCGAGAACCCAGAGCATTTCCTCGTTTGGAAATTAAACGCAAAATAGTAGATATTAACGACTTCAAATTAGAAGATTTTGAGATAATCGGATATCAACCATACGGGAAAATAAAAATGAATATGTCCACTTAAATGGCTATACAATAATTAAAGATATTTCAGAATTTGTTATATGACACATTTATTCTGTAAAGCTTGTTATTTACATATTTAGTGCTTTTTTTTTTCACACCATGATTGGTTTTATATTCAATTATAAAATGCAAAATCAATTGATTACTCTAAATTGAACAATTATTGTTATCACGGCTTTGCTTTACGTCTTAGACTCTTCCATTAAATATACTTTCTTCGAGTCCAACGGTTGTCAATAATAATTTTTTAACCTCGGGTGGTGGATTCACCCCAAGTTTCCTAGCTCTCTCCCAACGATCTAACCTTTTTAACCCAACACACGGCCCATATGTATAATTCAAATCAAACGCTAGGAGGACTTTTTCAGCCGCTGAGAAATCCTCATCATGAAAAGCTGAAATGTCAAAATAAGATTAGATATAACTTATAATACTATTGAGTTAGTGTGTAGGAACTTACTTAATTTTGCTTGCTTTACGACTTTGTCGACTTTTTCGGAATTTTCTATTTCCTTAGGTATCAAAATATTTCGAGATTCAATTTCGAACTCCTCGTCGGATTCAACCTTTTCTTGTGTATCTAGTTCGTCCTCAGACACATCATAAAAATCGCTCAATTTCTCTTGCTGTTGCTTTTCAAGCTGTTTGCCGCGAACCTTTGACTTTTTCTGTTCTTTACCGGAGATGGCCTCATTCTGTATATTAGTGTCGGAACTTTTAAGCCTTTTATTTGGATATTTATGTTCTTCGGGATCTCGTTTTGAAGAAGTAAGTATGTCGGTCAATGTTTGCTGAACATATTTCTTAGGTTTCTTTCTTAGAGGCGGCATTTATACTTGTAATAACTGCTTAATTTTAAAGTAGGCTAGATAAACTTCACAGAAATACTTAGAGACAGGATTGCCGACAAAATCTCACGCTTTCGTGATAACCGCAAAATGTTAACTACTCTGTAGAGGGTAGAGGGTAGAATCGTAGTTAAGTATTTTCGCTTTCTTTCGCACGTGTTCGGATTCTATGTCGGACTGATCCGGGATAATCAAACATCAAACTCACTGATTGGCTACTTTACTCCTATGAAAATACGTTGCCTAACCTTACATCTTTCAACAAAGAACAAGTTAATTTATTTCTTCAACAAATGGTAAAAACTTAAAAACTCTTTTCAACTGAAATTTGTATGGTTTTTAAAGATATGATTACTTTTATTTAGGCTGCTCAAAGTTCACAAGGAATCCAAACTTTGTTAGAGGCTGAAAAAGAAGCTGCGAGAATTGTTCAAAGTGCAAGAAATTGTAAGGCTTTATTTTTATGTGAATTTGCATTTAAAACATCTATACTATTTTGATAATCAATAATAATAAAATAGATCGTGTTCAACGTCTGAAAGAGGCTAGAACTGAAGCTATAAAAGAAATTGAAGCTTTAAAGGCTCGAAAAAATGCGGAATTTCAAGCATTTGAAGCAGAACACTCAGGATCTTCTGATCAAACATTTGCTTTAGTAGAAGCAGAAACTGAATCAAAACTTGTAGTTATTAAAGAAGCATTTGAAAATAAAAAATCGGTCGTAATGGATAAATTGTTTGCGGCTGTAACAAACGTTCAACCCAAACTGCATAAAAATTTTAGAGCTGCCTAGAGACGGTAAAGTTGATTTAGGTTTGGTTTAAGTTCTAAAAACTTTTAGGCTCCAGATTAAAAACCCAAGAACTGGCATTTTATATAATAAGCTCCAAACCTAAGTTAGCCTGATTTGGTTCAGAACCAAGTTTTAAAACTTGGTTCTCAATATTTTATGACATAAAAATTAACATATATTAATAAAATTTATTTAATTCATATCAACTTATTTAATTAATATCAAACCTTTTGGGATATATATTTTTGATCTTTTGAATAACTTAATGTTAATATTGATTTATTAATAACATTTAAGAGATAAAATCGCGGGAAGTTAATATAGTTTTTCTATAAGGTTGGAATGCAGCTAGCTTACAATGAAAAGTTTTTTATGTCAACTAAAGATTACAGAGCAAGTTATTCCGGTTCTGATAGTGGTAGAATTATTCAAATTGGTCTGGCTGACTGCGAGTTATTGGCATTTTCTCCTTATAACTATGACTTTTATATATTGCCAACATCCCAACATTACATGAAAGTAATAGTAAATCTCCACCGATTTTAACTAAAATTTATACCCTTCAACTGTGACCTAACACTAACTTTTATAAGATAAAAGGGAGGAACATGGTGGTAGGTAAAGTGCAAGATCATATAATGTTGACACGGGGTCTATTTAATAGAGCATAATGGTTCTTATTGTCTCATCAAGATGAATCGAAGAATATAGAAAGCGTTCGTTTCTAATCAGTGGATTACCTTTTTACTCATATAAACAAGTAGATTACGAAATTGTTCGAAATAAAATTTATTACTACATTTTTCTTTCATAATACTAGTAGTAGCGATTATTGAATTTTGCATAACGATGTCTTATTTTTGGGCATTATTAAATGATGACCCATGCATTTGGTGCATCCCTCAAAATTTTGACTATAAAACCACCTTCGGGGATACTAATTAAAAATTCCTTGCTAAATTTTAACTATAAATTATACTTAACCCTAACCTTTAGCCTTTACCCTTACAGAATTTAATTTTTGGTTTAATAAATCTTTTGTTATAGGTATTAATTGATTATTAATATTTTCTATTTTTTTATTATACCTTTGCGTAATTCTTACTATCTTAAAAATTATTGCTTTTTTTTCTTTTAACGTTAGTGAAATCTATATAAAAAGGTTGCTTATCGTTAACAATAATTTTTTTTTAACAAGAAACTTATTAACGTGCACCACTACCTTATAAAATTAGTAACTCTTATTTTCACTGCATAAACCTGACTTGTATAACTATTGTTATCTATTTCCCACAGATTTAAGTCGTCTTGCTCACCTTATTTCAAAATAATAGCGTAACGATCTTTACTCTCTAATGATTACAATTGAAGCTAAACCCGGTAAAGAAAGCCATCGAGTACCCAGGATCATGACACCGCACCAAAACGACATCGACAAACGGTACAACCAATAATTAAAAGTGCCAACAATGAAATCATGCCTGAGTAATAAAAAAAAACAAAAAATAACCTTATAGACGACGAGATTATACCGACTTCGACAGTTCTAACAATGACGACACCGACTGAAGAAAAAAGAAAGCGTTAGTAAAGGAAAAAGAAAAAAACAAAAATATAGGGTGATATGTGGTGATGACTCCATGGTTCTAACAACGATGACTACCTGGATTATTGTTACATCACCGGCAACAAGCGCGTTTTTATTAGAACCTATTATAAACTTGGGTTTCAAAATTAGAACCTGGTTTTTTAAAAATAGATTCTAAAACGGGCTCTACTGTTATAAATCTAAGAACTTTACCATCCCTAGAGCTTCCTAAGTAATAAATATCATAGGACGTCTCGAGTTAAAATGACTATAGTAAATCGTATAACTTCGGTTCTTTTTTTTTCTAGTAAAATTATTAATAAATTTTATCAGTAAATTAATTATATGGTATTAACAACAATATAATTAAGCAGATATTAAAGTAATGGACTTGAATATCATTCTGATTAAATATATTGTATTGTCTAAATTATTCGACTTTTGGTTGTTATTACAATCAACTATTTCTTTGTCAATCCTTTAAAAAAAAAAAAAGGGACGATTGTATAAAACTTGCACAAAAAAAAAAAAATAAATAAAAAAAACAAAATTCAATTTGTGAAATTTCGAATATTCAAATAAATACTTAATTATATTTACAAGATTATTATTATTATTATCATCATTTTTGATTACATATTTTATAACATTTATTGGTAAGCCTAACTTTTTTTCCTTTTTTGTTTTTTTTTAGACTGCTTCCAAAAACCATTAAAATACAAAATGTTCTTAAAAATAATTGTTCTGTGTAAATAGAAAAAAAAATGAGTAAATTAATTTTATAAGACGTTTCGTTGAAATACGCAATTACCTTTAAGTATGTTCCTTGGACTACATTTTTGTCTTTTAACGTATCGTTAAGATAGAAAGCTATTTTAACTAGATATTTATGGTCATCAGAAATCCATGGAGAATTTCTAAACTTCAATGTTTCGAGCGGAGCTTTAGAATTTTTCAAAAAAGATTCGAGTGCACCCGCAGTAAACCACCAAGGCAATTCAATGTCCAAATGTCTCAAAGTGTTCGGGAGAGAAGTACCAAGCTTTGGTAAGAAACTACTAACGTCATTCTTATCTATGTCGTTATTGTCAGATAATGAATTCCACTGTTCAGCGTTGAAAAGAGTTAAACTTTGCAACTTGACACAATGACGTAACAAATTAAGAAGTTGTGACATATCATCAGTACTCCACGGTGCTGCAAACGTGATGATGTTTGGGCAATTTATGATAATAGTATCTATAACTGATTTGTATGTTGGTGCGGGGGAAGCTACGTTCCCAATGTAAACTTCACGCAATTGTTCTTTGGAGCCTCTGATCAATCTCAAAAATACATCGTAGTTAGAATCACTCGAAGGAGAAAAGCTTAATTTTCTTAATCCAGGTAAGTCTGTTGGAACCCATGACCTAGCATTTGTAGGAAATACGCAGCTGTTTAGTTCCAATGACTCAAGATTTTGAAAACAAACTGATAAAGCGTTTAACGAAGCATCTCCTTCAAAAGAAATGCCTGAGAATTCCGCATGCGATAATGCATCTTGGCGACTAGCAAGAGCAGAAAGAAAAATCGGAAGACATCGACTTTCGGTTGACGTAGAACTAGGTTGAGCACTGCTCAAGCCGAGTAACAAATTATGAAATGGTTGTGCTGTGCTAGAATTGGGAATGAGATGAGCATTATTTACTAATATAAAATGCTCTAAAGATTGTTGAACTTGAATGAACATAGCTATGCTATGTGCGTCAGCTGGAATAGAAGGATAATTAATCAGATAAATGTCTAATTTTCGTAATCTCGTCGTATTCCGAGTCAGATAAGTAAAAATCGACCAGTTCGGAAGCGGCGCAAAAAGCCGTAATTCCCGTAATCGTGAAAGCCATGTGTCAGCTCCATTTTGAAGAAACGATAAATGATCTTTCCAAATATCGGGATTCATATCAAGTGAAAGGGAGTCAAGTATTGGACTTTGTGACATAAAAAGATTGCGAAGTAGACAACTAATCTGAGTAGTGACCTTGTTTCCATTACGCTTCATTGTACATTGGACCCACATAGATACACAGGTATACAGACTTTCGATACTTAGGTGACGAAGATATTCCGGATAGTTGAAAGCTGGCTGTCTCGTTGGTAATGGTACGTAGACTTCACTTGCCGCGAGACAAGCTTTGTCTTCGTTACTAAGGCAACAAAGATACGTTTCAATCAAAGCGGCACGTTTTTCTTTTGGCAGATCTTTAGTTACTCGGAAAGGGTGACGCCAAAGCATGCGTGTTGCATTATCGCACCATAAACGACTGACAAAAACGCAAGAGTACAGTGAAGAAACGTCCCCTTGAAGATGACATATTATTTCTCCTACGCAATCGGCCGGCAGAGCCATTACATATATTTACGTAGTATATAAAAGAAGCTTTATGTTCTGACGATAGTGATAGATGTCAAACTGCAATGGACATGAACCATGAATACCTGTGTCACGGTCTTTTAATCGGACCAATTTTGCCCATTTTTCAAATTTCCATTTTTAGAATTCCAGTGAAAAGCCACGATAATTATCGTTTATGCAAAATAAATAATTTTAGAACTTTGAATAAAGATATTGTTGCTAATTTTTGATCCGGGATTCTGCGATGCATAAATCTGCTCACTCTAGAAATATTTTTGCCTATTGTCTCCATAAGATAAAGGTGACTTTGATCACTTTTTAATTTCAAATACAATATAAAAAGATATTCCACCGCAGAATTCTGGACACTCTAGTTCGAAACCACTTTCGAATTATAAAGATTTCAAGATTCGAAAATATCACAATCGGACAAGTCTTTATTGAAACATCTGCTAGCATGTACCGATAATTTTCTCGAATATCGAATTTGAGATATTTTAAAAATCGTTGAATTTAGAAATACTCTGAATCAAAATTAGGTATTTCGAGTTTTATCGAGCTTTATCATAGATACTCGTAATTTTAGGACAAAATTAATTTCTACATTAACAATTGTTGTTTAAATTATTCTTAGCTGGAGATGTTAATGGATTGGTGTGGGTTGGGTTAAAATTAGATGGAGCAGGCCTTACTCCAGTTTATATTTAAACTAACGCTCCGGGAAGAGTCTCGGATTTTCTAACAGCTAAAATAGCACTAGCGATATTACGACAACCACATTTCCCAAAATTGGTTTATTTTGATTCTACATGTCTATAGAATACAAAAGAAAAAAATTTTTGCTTGTGCTACTTTAGATGCTAGAAAATCCGAGGACTCTGACTCTGGGTTGTGCTTCAGGTTAATGCACCGGGTTAATGTTCTAGGTTAAAAAAATAATTTGGCTCCAGACCACTACATACGGAGCAACCTGGGTTTTGCTCCAGGTCATTCCGTATAAATATAGTGGGTTTTAGATTTGATTGACTAATAGACTTATACCAAAACGAGCCCAAAGAAAATATTTCACAAAATATTACAGTATTAATTGAATAAAGGTATATTTAAGAATATTTATAATTTATATATTGAGATTATTGATATTTAGAGTGTATTTCAATAAATTGATTAAGAAATAGGGGTCAGGTAGGTTAAGTAAAAATGTACAGAACCCCTGAAAATCTTGTGCAGCCTAAAAATTAAACCATTATATCTAACTTATATTTTAGTATTAACTGCATTCTAATTCTAAATTTTGATAAAAAATTAAAAACAATTATGAAATTAAAGAAAATTATTAATAATTTTTGATATTTTTGAAACTTTTTTTATAGATTATTAAAAACAAAAAAAGTAAACAAAAAATTAGAACTAAAACAACAAGTGTATTAACTAAATATAACAAAAGATACTTATAAAAGAAAGAAAATAAATTCTTAGTATACTTAACAAACTTAGTCAATATAGTTAAAAGATAAAGAATTGCAAACACTACTTTATAAGATTTTAAAATCTTACTTAATATCTATTCAATGTTGTTATCTTTGCAAATAAATTTTTATAAGATCTCAGTGCATCTAAATAACCTAACATAGTTGTTATACTTCAAACCTCTTATAATAAAAAACTCAATGAAAATAAAGAACTAGAAACAAATTTTTCTTTCTTAAAAAAAAATAAACCTAACAATTTTAATTTATCTTTCTTCTTTATATTTTATTCTCATTAAAAAAATTTAACAAAAATTGAACAATTTAGTTTATTTTTTACAAAATCTTAAATAATATCTATATTTCAGTCATTAAACCAAACATATCTAAACTAGTCAACTTTTCTATATCTTAACACTCTCTTAATATATTATATGATTTATTATATTTAGCATTATTATTAAACATATTTATTTCAGAAAACAATCTATAAAACCTAAAACTGATCATATTTCCAAAAACCTTATTATCTTAATTAACTTCAGTAAATACTACTAATATAAACAACATAAATACTATTTTTAATACTTTCAATACTTAATAATTCATTATTACTAAATCTTTTTTTTTTTAATATTAATGATAAGGTTATGTCTTTATCTTTATTGAAGATTTAATTGAAATTTTATATAGAATACAATTCTGTTTTTAAAATATTATAGAAAGAATAAAAGCTTAGACTAATTTATCTGTAATTTAAACCAACCAAAATGACTAAGGTTTATCTAAATTTAAGTATTAGTAATTATATATAGAGAATTAGTTTAATATTTAATTTATTGAATTGTTATAAGATAGATTTTTATTATATTATTATCTTAGTATATTATTATTTCTATTATTGTATTATTTATTAGTTATAATTACTTTAATGTTTTAAATATTTTAATATCTTAAGCTTGTAATACTAATCATTTAGTCTCTTAGTTACTTAATCTCTTAGTTACTTAGTCACTTAGTTACTTAGTTACTTAGTTTCTTAGTCATTTAGTTACTTAGTTACAAATATATAAATCTCTAAAATTCCCTTAAGTCAAAGTAAGTTTTATAGTCAACAGTTTAGAGAAACAAACAATTCTTTTTTCTCTTTATCTTGTAAATAATACCTTGAATCCTTTAGGACAGATATCTAAGAATAATCTTTCTTGTTATTATCTTAATAAATAATTTTAACTATAAATCACTATATAATAATTATTGAACTGCTTCAGAGATAGGTATAGTTTCTTAACAACATCTAACAGAAACTATACTTTTCTTTTGAACACTATATATATCTATAAGAGATTCTCTATGCTATGTTATTATTGTAGTATGAAATTAAAAAGGTTTTTACTCTATAACAGAATATATCAGAAATTTATTTTTAAACTAATAGAATTGAGTAGAAAAAATATAATAAAAATAAGAAAATATTTGAAAGTGTATTATATTTAGAAGTTTGAGTTATAAATTTTAAAATATAATATAAGATTCAGATTTTATAATAAATTTATTAGTTAAGATGAAATAAAACCTTGATAATAAGTATTATAATTATTTTTTTAAATAACAGACTTGCAATGATGTCAATAAGTTTATTTGGTATTAGATCCATTAAAGTTGAAAAAATTGAGAATAATTAAACTATCATTTTTAGTTTGTCTAAAAGATGCTTCTTTAGCACATTTCTCAAGTCAGGTTCTTGTTGCTACTACTAACTTCCTAATTTAGATACTAGTAACATATATCTTAAGTTAGGTTCTTGCTACTATTGCTAGTTTGCAACTCTTCTTAGTCTTAGTATTATTTTCAATAAATTGTGCATCTAATCTGCCTCTTAAGTACTCTCTTTTATAATATAGATGAAACTGTATTTCAGGAATAGCCAAACATCTTCTTATAGCCATTAACTAATTTTTTCACTACTGTTACCTAGTGTTGCAGGTTTTTTTTTGTTTTGTTTCTAATTGCAGACAATCTTTCTGCTTTTTTAAAAACATTTTAGTCTGAATCTATATTTAGACTAAGGTGTTCATACTATGTTTAAGTAGGTTTTCATTTTTAATTTAGGTATTTCAATCTTAATTGATACAGTATTTATGTTGATATATTCTACTTGTTTCACTATAGGCTTCCATATAGATGTAATCAAAGCTTTAATTTAAAACTTTTAGATGTACAGAACAGGTTACAACTTTTCTATACAGATGGCTATCTTCTATTTTTAGTTGTTCTACAGTGTCAGAAGTGCTTCTAATCTTGATAAAGCTAATTCTTTATTATAAATCTTTTATACATGCACTGCTTCTTTCATCATTCCAGTTTATATTACCTTAATATTACTTTTTCAATTAAGTTTTTCACAAGTTGAATGTAGAAATATTGGTACTGTCTCATCTCTAGAGGGCTTATATATACAATCTTTTGTGTAATAGAACTTTTTGTGATGCTACTGTCATATGTAATGTCTATACTCTACAAAATCAGTTTTTTTTTAGAAATTTTTTTTTTCATCATATACTATACTTGGACTTGACTACAGGGCTTTGTATTTAATTACAAACTTCTTATAGGTTATAAAAACTAAAGTCTTTCAATTTTTGTCTTTAGCTAAACTTGAACTATTGACCTTGATTATAGAGATATAGGAGCTTAGCCATTAAGCTATAAAACTCACACTCATTTATAAATATTTTAACAATATATTTTAGTATATATTTGATAATTTGTATATTTGAAAATTTTGAAAACAAGATTTAGTTTGTTATATTTTTTAAATGATATTTTTATTGAATAGATATAATGAACTTTTTTTTGTTTTCTCTAAACAGACTTTTTTTTTGTTCTACTAGTCTTGCAATTGCTTATATGTTAATTATATTTAAGTGTTAAATGAATTATTATTTTAATTAATATTTTTAATTGAGTCTTACATCTATTTTTATATATATTGTATTCAAACTTCTTTTGATTATTAATATGAATTGACATTTTAATTTATATAAATGTTTATAATAATTTATTAAAAAAATAAAATATATGTTTATTTAAGATTAATAAATAAATGTTAATAAAAAATATAATTATTATTTAAAAAAACTATAATTTATCTTTTTAATAACTATTATGTTTTTTAACTGATCATCTTTTTTATATTTGTTATTTAATTTTTTTTTTTGTATATTCAAAATTTTTTGAATTATAAGAACTTAGTTCTAAATTATAATTTAGATTATCTATTTGTTTGCTTGTTATTGCTAAATTTTTACTATTTGCAACTAAAATTCATTTTAAAGATTCTGATTTAATTTTATATTTGTAATCATTTTATTATCAATATCTTCAATAGTTCTATTTTCAAAAATATTATTGTTCTAAATATGATGCCAATAGAATAATTTTATTTAAGAATTTTAAAAATATATTTTTTAAATCTTAAATCTAATATACTTGTTTTAAAGAGATGTCTTGATTAAATTTAATATCAAAGATTTTTACTACATTACCAAATCCATTTTGAATTAGTTTACTTTTAAATTTAATTATATATTGAAGTTTTCTTTCAAAAGTATCAATCTTTATCAAACTATTATTTAAATGTAATTTTTTATATAACTCTTTAATAGAACTATTTCTAGTTAAACAAATATATATAATAACAATATTTGCTTTATCATATTTTATATTTATTCTACAATATTTTTAATTAGTCAACTTTAATAAATTTGTTTAACTTATATATTTATAAAAATTATCTATCAAAATTGCAGTATCTTAATCATAATCAATAGTCTTATTATTATATTTTTTTTATTGTTTTACATTATCTTTTTTATATATTTGTAAAAAAAGATTAGTGTAAAGTTTAGATTTATTTGTGTTATAATTTTTTTAAATATAGATTATACAGAGCTTTTAATAGTGATTGAGTTTTTTTTTTTTTTTTTTTTTCTTAAGCAATTATGCTAGTACTTTATTAAGATTTTGAAATTACATTTGCAATTATATAAATATTCTTAACAACTAAGCCTAGCATCACTCAGCTATCCTAATAGTACCTTAGTACAACCTGCTATATTACTTCAAACAAAAGTAAGCTGCTTATCTAACTATTTAAAGTTTATAATAAAAGGGTCTTTTTTCTTTTATAACAAGCTCTAAAATTGTCTTCTATGCTTCTTTTTTGATTTGTTTTCTTTTTTTTTTGTTTTCTTTTTTTCTTAATGATTTTTTCTCTTTTTTTCTTTTTCTTTTTATCCTACTTGTTATTCCTTTATTTTTATTTTATTCATTAATATTTTCATATCAGATTTTTTATACTTGTCTGTAGAATATGTTCTAGGCTATTCTTACTATTATGTTTATAAACTGCTACTTTGATTTTATATTTAGAAGTTACCTCAATCTAGAGGCCTGCATTGGGTCCCACAGCCCAGCCTGGCCAGGCCTGAAGCAAAATTTTATAATTGTGGGCCAGGCCAGGCTAAAAAATTGGCAAAATTTTATAATTGTGAGCCAGTATAGGCTTAAAAATTTGGAAAATTATATAAGAAATTTTTGCAGACCAGGCCAAGCTGAAAAAAAAATTTAACATATGTGGGCTGGGCCAGCAAAAAAATAGTAACCCTAAATGCAGACCAGGCCAGGCCTAAAAAAAATTTTTAACCCTAATTGTGGGCCGGGCTGGACCTCAAAAATAGGCAATTTGCAAGCCTCTACCTCAATCTGTTCTGTATTTTTTTTAGAATGAAACTCTTGATTAGTGTCTCTCTTATTTTAATTTCTTCTGCTTTTGTTTTCTTAAAAAATACTATGTATAATATATATAAAGAGATTTAAGCTTTTTTTTCTTCTTTTAATCTCTTTTAAATTATTGCAATAGTTACTTGTTAAATTTTTTCTAAAGATTTCTTTGTTTTTTTATGCTGCCAAATGTATCTGTATTTTTTTTGTTTAATTTTTCACTCTGTTGTTGTATATATATCTGGTTTTCTTTTGTTAAGTTCTTCTAGAGTTAAAAGTTTATCTATTATACACTTTATAAATACACTTATTCTGGTACTACTTCTTCTTGTTGTGCAATATACTTCTTTAAATATCTTTAGTTTTTTTTAAAAATATATTCAATCATAAATCATAGCTTCTGTTTCTGGTTCTAATTCTCTAATTGCTTTTGTTTCTTTTCATTCTGCTCCTAATCTTGTATTTATTATTAATTTGCATAGCAGTTTTGCTAATATGTTAATATGTTTGTTTTTCTACTCTAAGCAGTATTTTATCTTTTTACAACTGACTTCTTTAGCCTATATTATCATTTTACTTGTTGCAACTTTTTTTGCTAGACTATTAGCTTTATAATTCTATCTATTTTTATTGTAGCTCTTAACTTTAACAAACTTTATCTAAATATTCTTTGTCATAATAAGCTTTCTAATTTTTATTATCTATATTGCATTCTTCTTTTTAAAAATCTTATTTCTGCATATTTGTTCTAAATCTTTACTAATGTTTCTTATTGCAGCATTGCTATTTGCATATATTTCTACTTGTTTTTCTCTTGGTATTATTAAAATTACTGCTTATATGTATTACTACTAACTCAGTCATTGTCAATGTTTATTATCCTTTTAGATCTAATACTAACTCTTCTTTTGGCTATTCTTGTATTTCATCTGTTTGCACTCACTTTATGTCTATACTATTTCTACTTTTTGTATCTTTTTTAGTTTTTAAGTTTGCTATTCTATCTGTGTATATTATATACTTGTTTTTGTTTTTTATTATATTCCTTTTTAAAACTTCTACTATTTCTTAACTAATGTTGACTTTTAACTTTTATCATCTAATTATTTCTATTTCTAGCTCTTTTATTATTCTTAGTTCTTCAAGTTTTTGTTTTCCAATTACTGATTTGTTTATCTTTATCATTTTTATTATTTGGTCTATTACTATTTTGATCTTGTTGATGTCTTTTTTTATTAATACAACTGAAATCATATTAATTCTGTTATTTACTCTTATCTACTGCTAGCAGCTATCTTCTTGGTGTTCTTCTTTTTTTTATACAACCTTTATATTTGTTAATTTTGATAGCTAGTTTACTTTTTTTATTCTGTATTTGCTAATATTCTACTAGTATTTTTTTCTTTTTCTTCTTGACTATTTTTCCTAACTGTTAATAGTTCTGTACACTATGTGCTACTTATTCTTTTCTTCTTTTATCTTCTGAAATATACTCTTATTTTATTTGTATTATTTGAGTATTTTGCCTATTTGTTCTAAATTAACTTTTAACTTCACTGTTTTCTGATTTACTAAGCACTTCTAGTTCTATTGTTTTGAACCATTCTACTTTTTTCTTTTTACTTGATAGATCTTAGTAACTTTTTAGCTGCTATTATATAATTAACCTCTCTTCTTTTATATCTAGCAGCTGGTTTAAATATATTAAGTCCACTTTGTTTATTTTAGTATTACTTCTTTTCTGTAATTGTATATTTATAAGTTCTTTTATTTTGATTTCATATTCAAACATTGTTCATAAATTGCTTTCTGTTCTTATATTTATATTAAGCTTTCTTACTTTTAGTAATATTAAACAAGCTAAGTTACTTTTCCAAACTTCTATATTTTCTGACATTTCTTCTATTTTCTGTATATCTTATATTAAACCTGCTTTTTGGCAACCTTGTGTTATTTTTAGTTTTATTAACTTCTAAAACTATTTTGTCTGTTTAGTCTTGCTAATAGCTACTTATTTGGTTTGTTGTTAATTCTTGTTATAATATTCTATAGCTTCTAAGATCTTTGTATTCTATTATGCAGTTTTTAATATTCTTTGTAGGCTGCTCTTTTGCTTCACTAAGCTTATTATTGGTTAGTATATTTTATTTATCTTTCTTTTTAACATTTTTGTTAGCTGTAGCATATAACTTAATTTTGGTATTATTATTATATTGTTTATATGGGGGGGTCAATAAAAAAGAGACAAATTTTTTCTAAGTAAAAGTTTTCTTGACTTTAAGCTTAAATATCTCAACAACTATTTTATTAAATTTGATAATTTTTTTTTATTTTAATTCTATATAATTTTAAAATTAAAATAAAAAATTTTTTAGCAGATTTAATTAAATAGTTGTTGAGTTATTTAAATTTAAAAATTAAAAAAATTTTACTAAAAATGATTTGTCCCTTTTCTATTGACTCTCTCTCATATATACAATTTGATATTGTTATTTTTTTGTATCTAAGATCTCTTATTCTACTCAACATTTTTAGATATTAGGTAAACTTATATTATTTTTTATTTAGTTGGTATCTTTCTTATTTTTAGATATAAGTCTGCAAAGCCTCTAAATACTTCTTGTGTTTTTTTTTTTGCTTACTTTATTAGAATGTAACTTATATCTAATATGCCTAGAGTTGTTTCTGTTTTTAGTTCTCTTAATATTTCTTCTCATTCTTTTTTCTTAATTTTTTTTTTAACTTCTGTGTACTATTTTTCTTTAATGTTTTCTTATAGTTTATATATTTTTTTTCACTTTTTTAACATCTCTTCTAATTTTGTATTTTTTTTTTAAATTATTTTTTGTAGTGTTTTGTTTCTCTTACTCTAATATTTTTTGAGCTTGTTAGCATATTTGTTTCTTCTTCTGTTTGTTTAATAAATCTGTCAAGTACTATTTTTTTATAGAATTTATTCAAAAAACTTGCTATTCTCTTTCTCTAATCTGTTCTGATTATTTTATACTTTTTATTTATATTCTCTTCTATTTGTTTTCTTTGTATTTGCTCTTTGTCTTTCTTTTTCTTTTCTAATAATAGATTTTTTCAACTTTTCATATCTTCTATTTATGTGCTTGATTATTGTTTTTGCAGTTTTGATAGTTTTGTACTGATTTTCTTGCTTAGTATTTTTAATTGTTCATTCACTTTACTTTTTTTTTCTGTTACTGTTTGTATTCTTTTAGCTTTTATATATTTGATTAATTTCTGTAACTTGACAATACTTTCTTCTTGTTACTGTTCTCTTTGACTTCATTTCTGTTTGTTATCATGTTGTATACTTTTTTCTTGAATATATATTTACTTGTTGCTATAATAATAGCTTCTTTTATTATATTTTATATATTGTTTATCTTCTTTGCTTTTTTTTCTCATTTTATTCTTTCTTGTAAATGTCTTTTAATTTGCTTTATTTTTAACTACTTCTATAACTCTTGTATATAATTTTTTTAATTTTTTAATTTTGTTTAATCATATAAGTATACTGTTCTTAACTGCTTCTTTTTTTAATCTCTGTCTTGTTTTTTACTGCTATTATATGCTTGATTCATATTTTTACTATTACTATTTTGTAGTCACTCTTTGTAATCTTTTCTATTTCTTTGATTTCTGCTTTTTGCAAACCTGAAACTAACCTATTTGATATTTATATATAGTTAATTCTTGTTGCTACTTCTTTATTTGATTATGTGTATTATTAACCTGTTGGATTTATGTCTTTATACATATTTTTAAAGTCTTGTTTCTTTATTCAATTGAAGATTAGTAGCCTTTTGTAATTTGTTGTTTGTGAATTTTGTCTGTCTAGAATATTGTCTACTATATGATTAAAATCATCTATTATGATAATTTATGTTTATCTTTTTCTTTTTAAGATTGTTTCTACAATTTTTGTTAAATATTTCTTTCTACTATCTTATCATTCGGTAGTATATATATTATGATTACAACTAACTTCAATTGTTTGAAATATAGTATAATTTCTATTATATATTTACTTATTTTTTTAACTACATCTATATACTTTTCTCATTGTTCATCAATTATAATTCTAATGTCTAAATCTTTTCTCTTATCTTTAGCTACATTTGTTTAAAAACCTATATATCTTTTGTCTGCTGCATATTAAGAACTTCTTTTTTCTTTTTGTGAAGTTTGTCTTAATAATTTCTATTATTGCAATTTCCTTTTCTTCTATCTAGCTAAGTAGATTTTCTAATTTTTAACTTTTAGTTTTAAGTCTATTAACATTGTAACATGGCAGCTTTATTTCTTTTTTACCTTTTTTTTACTTTTTTTTTAATGATTTCTATTTATTTCTATACTTTTAACTCTTTTCTCTTTATCATATATGTTTTCTTTTTAACAAAGAGTTTCTACTTCTCTTTTTTCTTTAAAAACACTTTTTTTCATTTTGCAAGAACTCCTTAATCTTCTTGTCTATATTTATTAATTCAACTATAGCACTCTTAGAAGCAGTTGAATTGGCCTATCCTATTCTTCTCTCTGTTCTTCTTTAGTCTTTCTAGTCTTTTTAGTATTAGGCCTAACATATTTTAATATATAAAGTTTTTTTTGTGACTTCTTTTGAACTATCTTTTCTTTTTTTGTTTTTTTTTTAATTCTGGTTTTTGGTTACTATGTTTCTTTTATCTTGTATTTTGTTTCTGTAATCTTTATTTCTTTAATCACTTTTGTTTTCTTTTAACTTTGTTTTCTTTTTGTATCTATTTATTAGGTTTTTTGTATTCTTCTGTTTTTTTTCTAAGCTTGTATCTTTCTGCATCTCTCTTTCTTTCTTTTGTGTCTTTTGCTCTTTGCTGCTGCCTTCTTGTATTCTTTTGTCATTCTTTTGAGTTTTGCATTCCTAAAACATTAGAGTTCTATTATACCAAACTTTTTTCTTGGTAGTTATATTTATGTTTGTTTGGCTTTTGAATGATATTATTACATAATCTCTTGGCCTTCTCATCTATTTAGTGATATATATACTGCTATTGCCTTCCTAATCTTAAGTTCTTTTAAAAGAATTAGTTCAGATATTTCTTTTAGTATTTCTTTTAGTGTTGCTATAAAATGATTTCTTTCTTCTTTTCTTTCTTTTTTTTTTTACCTATTGTTATTTTTACTAGTTTTTTATTTTTCAATGTAATTACCTATAAAAATATTTGTTTAGCCTCTTCTTTAACTTTAATTACTACTATTATCCTATATGGAATCTTTTTTATTTTGTATAAGAATATATTTTCTACTTTCCTTATCAGATATTTGACCTTTTGCTTTAAAATTTCTTTTAGTAGGCTTTATACAATAAGCATTACTATGTTTTTTTTGTTTTCTGTATTTATGCTCTCTTCACTTTAACTTTTTATTTTGTTTTTTATTTTTTTTTTCTCTTTTACATCTTTCTTTTCTCTTATTATTTTTTTTTTCTTTTTTGTTTTTTCTTTTTTTCACTTTTACTTTCATTTTTATGTTTTTCTATATTAAAGATTATTCTAAACCAGTCATGTGTTTTTTTTGGATCTTGTTAACTACTTTTTTTTATTATGTTTACAATCAAAAATAACTACAATCTAAGCATTACTCTTCTTGAACATTTCTTTGACTTTTATTACATGTTTGTTAGATATTAGTAGTCTTTTAACAAACTTTGTTCTTTCTTTTTTTAAGCTGCTTTGCATATTATATATTGGTATTTTTGTTACTTATATTAGTTTTTTGCTGCAATCTCTGTTTACAGATAACCATATACTTTGTTCTAATAGTGCTTTTATAAAGCTGCTTCTCTTTATTTCATAGTTCTATTTCATTTTTCTTTCTTTTTCTTCTTTCTAATTTCTAATTGTTGCTATTATGTCTTGGCAATCTTGCTATATTACATTTATTTTTAATATTTTAATTTTTTTTTATATTTTTTTTATCTATTATTGTTTCTATTGCCATACTCATATTTTCTGTGTTTTTTTTTATTTTTTCTTCTTTTTTGTTATTCTTTTTCTTCTTTACTTATGTTTTGTCAAAATTCTTTTTTTTTTATTATTACATCTATTGCTTTTGTTATTTGTTTCATCTTTTCTATATACATTTCTAATATAATTAATTCTTTTTTTAGTATCATTTAATTTTTCTTACTACTTATACTTTCTATTGCTATTGGATGTTGGCTTATATAATTTATTTCTTCTGACTATTTTTCTACACTAGTTGTGTCTTTCATGTCTACTTTAATTATTGCTTCATATATTTTTTTTAGTATTATCATCTCTATTAAGTCTGTTTTCTATAATGTGACTGCAACTATATCTTTTACATTAAAGTAGTTGTCTTTATTTGCTAGTTCTTGTTTTAACTCTTTACTATCTATAAGTTTTAATACTGTCTCTGCTCTTTTACTTACCAACTTTAGTGTCTTGACTCTTTTGGTTTTATTTGCATTAATATTTGGCTATGCTTGTATAACTATTTTTAAATATTTTTATAACATGTACTTTGTAATACTTATATGTTTATTTTGTCTATTTTTGTATATATTTGTTTATTTGTTTTTTTTATATACTCATATAGTCCAAAATATTCTGCAATTTCAGATCAATATTATTTTCCCAAAATTTTTTTGGGGTTTCATTTTATTAAATTTGGTTTTTTTCTACTGTTAAGTCTGTTTGAAATACTCTTTCTTTTTGTCTAAGTTTCTAATTGTTATTTTGATACTAATTTTTGTATAAAATTTAATTTTCTTTTTTGTGAATTTGTATTTTGGTAATTAGCAAAAAAAGTTGATTTAATTAAGTTCTTTTAAAGAATTAATTTTTGTTTTTTTTAGTCCTTTTTTAATTAATATTATTCTATAAGAAGATTTTAACTATTTAATACATCTCAGAGCATATAGTACTCTTTATTTTTAAATTAGATAATGACTAAAGTTGTATAAGTAGCTAGTTGTACACTCTTTTTATGATTGCTCTTTGTAGTTGTTATACAACTATTAGCTAAATATACTATTAATAAAATCTTGAATTGCAAGTACTTATCTTAATATTTAAAAAAAAAAAATTTGCAAAATGCAAAATATTTTAAAATATCATGAAATAAATTTTTTAAAATTTTGAAAAATGTAAAATATTGTGAAATAAATTTTAAAATTTTTAAAAATTGCAAAATGTTTCAAAATATTATAAAATAATTTACAAAATTTTTAAAGCTTAACCTATAGATAAAACTTTTAATTAGATAATAACTAAAGTTATATGTATAACTAATTGTACTTTCATTAATAAACTATAGTATATAAAATATATAATTATATATTACTTAATAAAGACATACAGAGTAGAGTGTGACAACCTAGTAAAGTGGTCAAGTTGTTAACTCTTTAAATAGTAGGTTGGGTGTTCAAATTCTATCGACTGAAAATTTAGATAATCATTTATATAATATTTGTATTATAGTAACTGTTACTATTGATTAAGTTAGGATATCTGTAATGACAGTTGCATTAGTATAACTAGCAAGTCATAGAGCATCTGTGTAATTTGTTATACAAAAGAATGCAAACTAACAAATCAGACAGTACAAATGCTAGATAAGTCCTTGTAGCTATATAAATTCATTGAAATTAGGTAATAAGAAGTTTATTTGAAAAGATCTAAGTAAAGAGGTAGCCAGATCTTTGATAGCTCTAATGTAAAGACTAGTTTGAGAAAACAGATACCAAGGTTGTATAACTCAGTTGTAATAGCTAGATAAGCAAGAACCTTTAGGTTGGGAGTCTCAGAAGTACTATCAACTAGGCCACCAGAATGAACTATAGAAAAAAAATATTAGATTGACCTAATATACTAATAAACTAGTCATAGTTTTATATAGGCTATTTGGATTGGGAGTTTGGTAAAAAGACTAAACAAAAGGCAGAAATATACTAAAGTACTAAAGTTATACTGTGAAGTAGATGCTAGAGTCTGTGTAAATTTTACAAGAATACAATAGTTAAATGATATAATTCTAATTACAAGTGTTGGTTCTGCTATAGTAATATCTAGGTTAGTTATAAAAATAAATACAGAAGGCTCTAGGAGTTTATCTTAAGGATAAATTAGTTCTAAAATTAAGACAATAATTTGGGCATCTAGGTATAACCTAGTAAGTTAATACAGGTTACAGATTTAGAGAATTTAAAATAGAACATCCAAGCAGAAATGTTAGATATGACAATTAGTAGAAAACTTTCAGGTGAACTCCTTAAATAGGTAATATAAAAAAGTTACATATATTGCCAATTGTACTCTCTTCTGTAGTGGTTTATAAAATCATATTACCAATAAGTTGTTAATAAAAATTAAAAGAAAAAGGTCATCTTAATACCAAAAAAAAAATTAAAGACATACAAACAAGATTGCTACTTCAAACTGAAAAAAAACTTTTTTAAAGTTTAATAAAGTTAAAAATTAATAATAAAATTAATATTTTTTTTTGATATTAAGATAATTTCATTAGTTTTTTGACTTTTTATTAATACTTATGTTAGATATATATTCATATAAACATATGTTTATATTAAACTATTACAGATAAGTATGCAACTGGTTACATATATAACTTTTCTATATAACCTATTTAAAAAGCTCATCTGGAGATTCTTTATTAGTTGCTATACCTAATATCTCTGCTTAGATGTTTTATTTAAAACCTTTGATCTACAACCTAGTATTAACTTTATCAAGTTATTTAATCCAGATTCTTTTGTTTTAATTTTAGAACTATAATTATTAAACTATTGTTATTCTTAAAATAGATTTACTAAAGTAAGCTATATTTTCTTTTACTGCTAACCTGGTTTGATGCTATAGCTAAGACCAATACTTGCAGTCAGAGTTATTCATTAAACTACTTTTATTTTTGTAAAATTTATACAAACTCTAATATTTATTTTTTTAATATTTTTTTCTTTTTTCTTTACTAATTACAACTTAGAACTGACAGACTCTTCAGACTTTTAATTTAAATAACTCAATATAATATACTTATATATTTTTTTTCTCTAATAATTTTGGCAGTCTGGTTGATTATATACTTATCTATATATTTTGTTATTCAGTTTATCTAACAATTTCTATAAAGTTATTTCATAAGCTTTTATTAGTTTAACAATACTATCAAATGTTTGTACTATCTTTTTACTCAAGATTTCTAAGTAGGCTTCTTCTGTCTTATTGTTTTTTAGTTTTTTATACTCAGTAGTCTTATTATGAGTTTGTATTAAAGACTTATGCAATATCAGTTTTTTTTATATTTTTTTCTATATATGTATAATATTATATTTTATATAGATGCTTCAAGCATCCAATGTTAGATGAGACCCAACTTGGTGTACCTAAGATTACAGATGCCTAAACTGTACTAATTAACAAAAAACAGTTATTATAACACAGATATAATTTCTAACATTCATCATCTATAGAGATTAAACCTTAGACCTACTATTTGGAGATTACAACTTATTCACTTTACTAGATTATTATATCTATAAAATTAATATTTAATCATAACTTAGTAAAATTAATTTTAAATAAAATTTACAACTCTTTCTAATAATTATTCAGACTAAACCTTTCAAAAAGCCAAACTACAGAAAAACAATATTCTAATATATTAAATATTTTTATTTTTCAGTATTATATTCCTTATTGCTACTAATATACTATAATGTTAATATAAAAAACAAATATAAATTCAGAATTATAAAAAATATTATATAACTAAAATAAAATAAATTGATATACTATATATAGATTGTTAGTTAAATTATTATTAAATTAAACAATATCAAATAAGATTTTTTAAAAACTTTTTATGATTTTTTAACTTACAACTTAGCACTAATTAATTATTAGTAAAAATAACTTACAGAAAAATTTATAACTTAGCCAAATGTCAAATAAACTAATGCACCTTATTTAACTCAAAACTAATTAATTTAATATGTAATCAATCAGATAACTGCACAGTTAAAAACTTAAAAAATTTTCTAATTTGTATTATAAGTTACATGTATAGAAGTTTAAATTCCAATAGTACAGTAAAATAAAAAACTATAAAAGCTAAGTTTTTTTCTCTCAAGTTAATATAGTTTTTTAATCCAACTAAATATTACTAAATTTTACTTTAGATATTCAAATAAAATATAATATTAGTAATCAGATATTCTTGAAATAATATATTTTTTACAAATTATGTTTTTTAATAAAATTATATTTTATAATAATAATGACATTTCAACTTCAAAGATGATTTACTCAAATGTTTACTATAATAATTGATATTCTGTATTAATTAAAAAATATTTATAAAATCTTAAAATATATAAATTTTATTTTTCAAGATAATATATCAAATACTTATCAATTACTAGCAATTTTTATATAGACAAACCTATATTATTTTATTTATTGCAGACCTAATTTCAATTGTGAAATAATTTTTTGTTTAGTTATTATATTTTAAGCTTTTAATTAAATTTATAAAAAAATATTTATCTATTAGAATTTTAATTATTAATATTTTTTATTCTAATTCTAAAACATCTGAGATGTATTAATATGTTTTATAGAATATATTTAGAAGATTTTATTCTGAAAATTTCAGATTATTCTATTGTAAACTTATGAAAATATGCTATTTCTTTATTTAAAAAATACATATAAATTTTTTTTTAATGTCTATAGGAATATTCATATTAATTTGAAGGCTATACTCAAATAAAGCAAACTGTAAATAATAATAAAGTTAGTGCAAATAACATTTGAGAGTATACATATTAAATTTCAAATTAAATGAATCAATTTTTAATGAAGTTTCATTTGTATATCTTTAAAGATTTTTTACAAAAATTCATAACAATCAAATTAGCATATTCTTGAAAATTTTACTAATATAATAATAATAATAATAATTCTATAAAACTATATATTTTTTATTATATGAATAACTTTTATTAATGATTTAAAAACAATTGTCTTAATATACTTTTTCATAAAACTCAATTTCTATAATAATACTATTTTTTAGTTATATGTTTTTAATATACTTATAGTATATACATTAAATAAATTTATTTTTTAACTAGTATTTTAAATATCAGTTAGAATTTTTTATATATAAAAATTAAAAATGTCAACAAAAATTCTTTTAGTAACTAGATTTCTTTATTTTAATTTTATTCTTTATAAGCATCTTGATATATTTTATGATTATATTTCTAAAATTTTTAATTTATTAGATAGTTTCTTTTAACTATTACAATATTAATTTGAAATCAACTATAATGCTTTAGAAGCTAATAAACAACATGTCCAAAGTTTTGCAAAAATGAAAAAAATATACAAATACATATTAGAATATATGATTCTAAAACAAAAAAAAGATTTAGTCTAAAGTTATTTTTTGAAATAAATCTTCATTTTGAATTTGCAAATAGTACAGATAAAGAATACTTGACATATATATATTAAAAGATTATAACAGATATAAACTACTTGAACATAATCCTAATTTAAAAAAAGAAAAAAAATATAAATATAACTTTAAAGATCTATCAAAATATTGTAAATATTGTAATAAAATTTGCAAAAAATCATTTTCAAAAATTAGTACAAAACAATTAATTACTGAACTATTTCTGTTTAAATCTAATATGTTAATAAAAATAATGATAAATATTATATTAGAAATGTGGTGATCTAATAAAGTAGATAGGTTGTCAACCTCTAAGTGCAGGTTTAGAGTTCAAATTCTAGTAATATTAAAATTTTGCAATTCTTTCTGTGTTATAGTTAACTGTCTTTTATGATTAGTTGAAATTAGATACTTGTAACTCATATTATATTAGCATAACTGAAAGGTCTAGACACTTGTACAATGTTGTATAAAAGAACACAAACTGGTACCAGGTAGTATAAACTCAGAATAAGTTCTTAGACTATGTAAATCACAAAAACCAGATAGAAAGACAAAAGTTTACTTGAAAGATCTAAGTAAAGAGATAACTAAAACTTTCAACAGTGCTATTGTAAAGACTAGACTTATAAAACAAAGCTAGAACTTATAAAATTAGACAAATGTGCCAATCTTTGAAAAGGGACCAGATGAACCAACTAGGCTGCTAGAATTTCTGAATTTTAAAGAAAAAAGATACATGTTGGCAAACATGTAAACCAGAGATGTATAATTATGATCTATCTTTTCAGACTATCTGAAATAGCAGCTTGGTAGAACTTGAATTGAATACCAAAGTAGTAAGAATATGTTGTGAAGTTAGTATCAGA
>CAJVQA010001027.1:0-28074 GCA_910591915.1 Cetraspora pellucida | reverse complement strand
TAATAGTTCATTATAGATACGTCTATATAAAACATGTACCTGCTATAAGTATTAATAAAAAGCTCAGACCAAAGAGGACACCTTAATATTGAAAAAAAAAAAATCAATAAATATTATAATATCTTTATTAAAAATAAGTAGCTACATAATGTTATTATACGAAACCAGAAACAGAAAAGTAGCACATTACAATGCTAAATACTAATAATATCAACAATTTTGAGTCTGTTATATAGCAGAGAAAGTGCCTAATCCAAGGTAAATCTCTCTCATCTGCAATCAATTACAAATTAAATCATTTATATTAAAATTCAATTGTGATGAATATAATCTTCATCAGTTTTAATATATGTATAATGTTAATAATCTCTGCTATAATTCTGTTGCTTTACAAACTGAATTATCATATAATATATAATTAACTTAGCAGTTAGATTTGGAATAAGTTGGGTTTATAAGTTTAAATATATATTCTTTTACTTATATTATGTTTCAATAGTTTACAATTTGCACACCAACCCTTATGCTTAAAGTAAACAGAATTAAACTTATATTCACTTTAGTAATTTATTAAATAATTAAATAATTATAATTAATTTGTTAAAATAAACAGAATTAAGCTTTATACTTTTGTTAATTTATTGAATAATTAAAATAATTACAGAATTATATATATATTCTTTTAAAATACAAATATTAAAGTAAACAAAATTAAACTTTATGATCATACTGGCAATTTATTAAATAATTAAATAATTATGACTAATTATACATTGTTTTGAAATACAAATATTAAAATAAATAGAATTAAACTTTATAGTTATATAGATAATTTATTAAACAGTTAAATGATTATTACTAATCATATATTTTTTTAAAACATACTTATTAAAGTGAACAGAATTAAACTTTATACTCATACTGTAATTTATTAAACAATTAAATAATTATAATTAATTATACATTCTCTTGAAACTTAAATGTTAAAGTAAAGGAACAAAATTAAACTTTATACTCTTACAGATAATTTATTGAATAATTAAATAATTACAGTTAATCATACATTCTCTTAAAATATAACTATTAAAGTGAATAGAATTAAACTTTATACTTGTATTAGTAATTTATTAAATAATTATATAATTATGATTAATTATATTTTCTCTTAAAATATAATTGTTAAAATGAACAGAATTAAACTTTATAATTATGTTGTTAACTTATTGACTAATTAAATAACTATAGTTAGTCATACATTCTCTTAAAACTTAAATATTAAAGCAAACAGAATTAAACTTTACACTCATGCTTGTAATTTATTGAATGATTAAATGATTGTAATTAACAATACATTTTTTTAAAACACAATTATTAAAATAAATAGAATTAAACTTTCATGCTTATACTAGTAATTTATTAAATAATTAAATAATTATGAATAATTATATATTATTTTGAAACATAAATGTTAAAGTAAATTGAATTAAACTTTATACTCATGCTGACAATTTTATTAAATAGTTGCAGTTAATCATATATTCTCTTGAAATACAAACATTTAAATAAACAGAATAAAACTATATACTCATACTAGTAATTTATTAAAAAAATGCTTACAGTTAATTATACACTCTCTTAAAACACAAATATTAAAGTAAGCAAAATTAAACTTTATATTTATGCTAGTGATTTATTTAACAATTAAATAATTATAGTAAATAATATATTCTCTTGAAAAACAATCATTAAAGTAAACAGTATTAACTTTCAAACTTTAATAAATTATTAAATGATTAAATAATTACAGTTAATTATATATTCTCTTGAAACACAATCATTAAAGTGAACAGAATTACCTTTTATATTTATTCTGGTAATTTATAAACAGTTAAATTATTAAATTATTACAGTAAATCAAATATACATTCTCTTGAAACACAATCATTAGTGAACAGAATATAGTTTTGTTCATTTGTTATAGTTAGTAATCTAAGTTTTTTTCTTATAATTTGATCACAGTTTTGAATACAACTAATCAATAATGTTAAAGTATACAAAAGGTATCAATATAGTAAATAGTTATTTTTTGTGCAGATCTAAAACTATTAACAAAAATAAATCTGTGCTAGCATTTAGTGATATAAATCACAAATCAATCTTCAAAATAGGCAATAAAGCTAGGGATATAAGTTAAACTGAAAAAAATTGAGTTAAGAATTATATATATAAAAAAACAAAATTATATTAATAAATAATAGATATTCTAATTACGATAACAAGAAGATAAAGAACTTCAATACAACATCATGAAGTTTGTCAAAATACTTACTAAATACTTATCAAGTAGTATAGAAATACTTAGCAATTACTTATTGAATATAAGGTATGTTGGAATTGTAATTATAAATATTAATTTTAAATACTTATAAAATCTTTAAAAATTGAGTATTTAATAAATATAAAATTTATTATTTAATAAGCAATTATTATTTTAAATACTTTAAAAATACTAAATTTAAATACTTATTAAGTAGTAGTATTTAGCAAATATAAGGTTATGATTAGTACAACTTGCTGATGAATAAAATTAAAATTTTAAGTATTAATATAGTAAATCATTATACAAATCTAAATTAACAGTCTAACAAATAAAAAAATAATCTAGTATACAGCAATATAAATAATTTTAAATAAGTAATTTAGATAGAGGCATAATAAAACAATAAAAAAGCAAGCTATAAACTAGACATATTACAAAAGCTGCAATAAAAAAATGATAATTTTTCATAATAGAAAACTAAATTCATCATACAGTATATAATGGTTGATAAATTTATTTGATTAAGTATTAAATATTATCTTATTAAATATTAAATAATGAATAAGCTATGTATACTAACTCATTATAAGATTTAGTATACAGAGTAGTATATATCTTTTAAAGTAAAGTTTGGGTGTTACCAAAAGTCACAATGACAGATTACCCAATAATATATTAAGAACTAGAAAACGGAAACTGTTATAAGTCCGGAGCGAAATCACATGAGATTTGTTGTGTTACACGAATATGCAAGTGGAGACAGACGGAAAATTCAAAGTTACGTTTTTGATATTTTTATTATTGATGCATCAATAATGATACTTTTGGTGCATCAAAAATGTAACTTTTGTATCACTTTGCATAGAAATTGAGCGTCCTCCGCTACGCTCCGGACAATTACATACATCATTTCATTCTCTTGTAAACCATAAGTAGCTATACAATGTTGATGTATAAAACCAGAAACAATAGAAATCTACACAAACATTATTTCAGTTACTAGAAATTTATTTTTTATTGCAATCCATTCTTAGTATAAGAAAATGACACTTTATAAAAGAAGTTGATAGTACTTGCAATCTGAATATTAGTTTAAATTTCAGTAACTGAGTCTAAAAATCTATTAATAAAGTCATAACTTAGTTCTAATAAATCTGACACAAAATACAGCAGAAACAGTATTTGATCTAAAGTAAATATCTCTTACCTGTAATTAATTACAAATTAAATTATTTATATTGGATTCAATTGTGATAGATATAATCCTTTACCAGTTTTAATATATATGTAACATTAATAGTCTCTGTTATAGATCCAAAATTCCGAGACTCTGCAAAAAATATTAAAAATCTACAAAACATATCTGTATTTATAAATAATTAATGAATTCTTTTGATTAAGTTTTTGACAATCAGTGATTATTATTTTATCAGTCTGATAAAAAATTCAATAAAAAAAAATGAAAATTACCAAATATTTAGCATTGAGGCCTTTAAATTTATATTATAACACTAATTTTATGTCTAAAAAACTTATTTTTATTATTTTTTGTTATAGCATCTTCAATTTTACAGATGTATATGTTTATTTATGTTTTTTTTTTAAATATTAAATGATAAATAAGTTATGCAGACCAATCAATTCTAAAATTTTGTATACAGAAGCATTTGTTTGTTTTAAGGTATTGTTCAGGATGCTATACAAAGTTATGATAACAGATTACCCAATTATATACTAAGAATCCACATGCATATTAACTTGCCTGTAAACTATACACTACATACTTCATACTTTATTCTTTGTAAATTCAGAAATTATGAGATAAGTCACAAGGATCAATCATCCAATCATATCTAAGATTTTATATATCTATATCTGAATCGCCTATAAATCATAAGTAGCTGTGCAATGTTGTCATGTAAAACAAGGCATAGTAGAAATCTATTTAAACATCATTTTGTCATAGGAAACTATATTTATTGCAATTCATTTCTGAACAAGAAAATAACTATTTATAAAAGAAGTTGATAGTATTTGCAATCTGAATATTAATTTAAATTTCAGTTCCTAAGTCTAAAAACCTATTAATAAAATGAATATGTGACTGCTATATAGTTGGTTAGCAGTTTTATTGAATTTAAAAACATTAAAAATCTACAAAACATATCTGTATTTAGAAATAATCAACAAATTCTTTTGATTAAGTTCTTGATGATCAGTAATTATCATTTTATTTGCCTGATAAAAAATTTGATGAAAAAAAATGAAAATTATTAAATATTTAGCATTAAGGCCTTTAAATTTATATTGAAACACTAATTTTTGTGTTTAAAAAACTTATTTTACTTTTGTTTATTATAGCATCTTTGATTTTACAGATATATGCTTTTAGTTTTATTTTATTAAAAAATATTAAATAATGAATAAGTTATATGAACTAACCAATTTTAAGATTTTGTGTAAAAAGGTATTTGTTTCTGATATCTACCTTTTAAAATATTGTTTAAGGTGCTACACAAAGTCATAATAACTATAGTTGTCAGTAGAATTACTGAATTACAATATTACAGCATTTTACTATATAGTAAAATTAATTACAGCCTAGTATCTAATTGCTATAAAACTTTTATACTATAATGCTGCAATGCTGTAATGCTATGATGCTATAATGTTGTAATAATGCCATAATGCCATAATGTCATAATGATGTAATTCAGTAATTCTACCAACAACTATAGCCTTAACATGCAATTTTTGTGCCACTTTACAAGAATTAAATAAGTAGCTGCATAACATTATCACATAAAACCAGAAATAAAAGAAATCTGCGTAGACACCATTTCAATCATAAAAAATCATATTTTTTATTGCAATCCATTTTTGGTAAATAAAATAACACTTTATAAAAGAAGTCGATAGTACTTGCAGTCTAAATATTGATTTTGAATTTAGTAACTTAATCTTAAAATCTATTAATAAGATCAATATTTGACTGCTTGCTATATAGTTGATTAACTAGCATTATTTAGTTTTGATAAATCTAACTCAAAATTCTGAAGCTCTGCAAAAAATATTAAAATCTATGAAACATATCTACATAATTAACAAATTTTTTTGATTAAGTTTTTGATGATTATTGATTATCATTTTATCTGCCTAATAAAAAATTTAATGAAAAATAATGAAAATTTCAAAATATTTATTATTGAGGCCTTTAAATTTACATTGGATCACTAATTTTTGTACCAAAAAAATTGTTTTTACTATTATTTGTTATTGTATCTTTAATTTTGAAGATGTATATACTCATTTATAAGTTTTTTTGTTTTTTTACTCAACTATGAATAAGTCATACAGACTAATCAATTCCAATACTTTGCATATAGAAACATGTATCTATCTTTTAAAGTATTGTTTAGATGCTATACAAAGTCTTAATGAAGAATAACTCAATCATATATTAAGAATCACATACTTTTAAGTAAGTTTCTAGTACAGAAATTATAAGATAAAGTCACAAGAATCAATCATCCAATCAGATCCAATATTTTGTATATTCACATCTGAATTGTCTATAAATCATAAGATAGCTACACAATATTGTCATACAAAACTAAGAATAGAAAACATAAAAAGTATTAGTATTGTATATTATAAATACAGTATTGTAATAAATTTACTAAAAACTAGCAAGCTGTAGTAATTTTTAATGCATAAATGCTGAATAGAAGATCTTTTAATTAAAGGAAAATAAAATAAATAAAAATAACTAAAAATAAAAAATAAATATTTAAAAATAGAATTTAAATTCAATAGCCTCCTAGGCACTATAAAGTACAACAATAGAACTAGCTTTTAAACTAATTCTACTGTACAGCTTGTGCATATTGGGTATAACAAAATGTTTACTCTGTACAAGAATTATTAGACTTTAAAACTTAGAAATGTTCATAGAGTATAACCAGAGAAAGAAAAGCCTTAATAATCAAACTATTTACAGCTATATATAGCCTTTAAATTCCAATAATATAAAGCTAGTATTTGCCAAATAACTAATTAAAAAAACTAGCTATTCACTTTATATTGTGATGACAGATATTGTGATAATGAATATTATAATTGATCACATAAAAAATACATAAAATGCAATAAATTACATTTGTGATCGAAAATGGTATTTTAGATCCAGAAGAGTAGTATAAAAGAATGTAAGAAGAAATTATACATTCTTAAAGAAATAAAACAGAGTAGGAGAAATTAAATATATCATTTTAAATAACATTAAGTAGTCTTAAAGTATTTTTTTTTTTCAGTATTAAAATGACCTCTTTGGTTCAAGCTTTTTATTAATACTTATAGCAAGTACATATTTTATATAGACATATCTATAATGAACTATTAGACGAGTGTACAACTAGCTACATGTGTAACTTTTCTATATTACCTATTTAAGGAGTCTGCCTGAGGGTTCCCTACCAGTTACCGTACCTAACACCCCTGCTTAGATGTTTTATTTAAACCCTTTGATCTAACCCTAGTATTAATTTCACCAGATCACAGACCCAGATCTATTCGCATTCAACCATAGGACTATAATTCTTAGACTATTTTTATCCTCAAGGTAAACCTACCAGAGCGAGCCGTATTCCCTTTTATTGCTAACCTGGTTTGATGCTATGACTGGAGCCAACACTTGCAGTCAGGGTTACCTCTTAAACCACTATTACTCTTGTAAAGTTCACCCAAACTCTGGTATTCATCTTTCCGACTTCTTCTTTATCATCCCTTACTAGCCGCAACTTGGAACCAACAACAGACTTCCCCAGACTCCCAATCCAGATGGCCCGGTATGGTATACTTATGTATTCTTTTCCTCCGGTGATTCTGGCAGCCTGGTTAGTCATATGCTCCTCTATACATTTCTGTCATCTGATTTATCCGACAGTTCCTATGAAGGTGTTTTATAGGCTTCTGTCAGTTCAATGGCACTATTGAAAGTTTGTGCTACCTCTTTACTCGGGATTTCCAAGTGAGTTTCTGTCTCTTCGGTTTCTTAGCCTTCTACACCTGGTGGTCTTATTGTGGGTTTGCCTGAAGCCTTATATGACACTGGTTTTACATTCCTCTATGTATATATACCATGTAACATTACACTTAGCATAGATGCCCCGAGCTCCCAATGTTAGGTGGGGCCCGACTTGGTGTACCTAAGATTACAGATGCCCAAAACCCAACCGATCGGCAAGAGACAGTTACTGTAACACAGATATAATTTTCAAAATTCGTTATCCATGGGAATTGAACCTTAGACCTGCCACTTGAGGGTTGACAACCTATCCACTTCACTAGGTCACCACACCCTAATTACTTTATCTTACTAATTCAAGTTATCTGATATTATCTAAACATTTAGCTAAAATCAAACACATTAATACTAGTCTTCTTTAGATCAGCACCTTTAGCTTCTATCTCTAGCAATTTAACACAACTCAGAAATCCTAATATCTTACCTTTAAATTTTACAATCTGCACCCACAATGTTCAAGGATACAATGAAAATTTCATATAGCAAGTCTGAGAGGGTTACTGTATTACTCATTTCTTAAACATTATCAATATTACAAAAACTAAAATAGCAGAAGATAATGCTATTACCAAATTTCATAACTCAAAACACTATTCCTATTACTGTTATGTACTAATAGTTCCAAAACAGGAACTGCACTCATGATTCATAAACATCTTATACTTTATATATATAACATTCTTACTCTTCTTGGCTATGCTATAGCTATAGACCTTTTCTTTAAACATGATCACAAATTCTGAATTATCTCTATATATCTACTATGTGAAAACTCACAATTAAGATTTCAAATTCAAAATACTATTATTCAATAAATCCAAAAAGCTACTAACCAAACATCCTATTATAATACTAGGTGATTTTAATGTATTATCTAACAACTCTACCTTTTCATCTATCAAATACAAACTACTGCAATTTCTACAATATAATAATATTTATAATCTAGCAGATCATACAAATACCTCTTCTTATACCTGGCATAGCAATAAACATCACAGTACTATTGACTATATTTGGGCCTACCTTTCTTTACTCAAATACTTTAATTCTTTTTACTTGGATAATGCAGAAAACTGCACCCAAAGTAATTACAAAATTCTTATATCTTCTTGGATATTTTCTTATGTCCTTATAGGCAAAAACAGACATTCAACTAAAATTAAACACAGAACTTTTAATTACAAAGCAATAAATAAAAAGCAATAGGAAATCTTTATCAACCAAGTTTCTCTTAACCTTACTATAAACAAAACATCTCTTTTCATTTAAATCTCTTGAAACTACTTGGCATAAAATTTAAACTAGTATTATTAATGCTGCTACTAAATACATTTCTAACAAAAAACAACAATTCACAACTTTTAACACTTATTTTTAGCTAAAGCTATCTTACTTTATCTAAATCTTAAAAAACTTAATAACATTATTAGACAAGTTAAAGCCTCTTTAACTAACTTATTATCTATATCTATACATCTCAATTCTACTACACACTATCTTAACTCAACATATTACTTTAATATACCTCTTATATTTAACTCTTATGAGCTTATACTAAGCTGGATTACTATTACTAATACTGAATAGCAAGCTCTTTACTATGTCCAAAACATAGAAAACATTAAACAAATTTAAAAACAAATAAATTAGCATATTAATCTTAGATACTTCAAACTTCAAACTAATTCCAAACTTATGATTAACAGCATTCTTAACTATTACAAGGATCCAGTAAAATTTAATAACATAAAAACATCAAATCATATCATTATGAAACCCAAACTAATTAAAGAACATATTTAACACTATTTTGACAACTGGACTGCCTACAGATTTATTAATAATCATGAATTCAATACCAACTAGTCAGAGGAATATGAACTAAAAGCTATCACTAGTCTAGACTATTATAATTCAGCCTTAGCTGAATTTTTACTTAATAAAATTACTAGAACTCTTAACTAACTTTTTAATAACAAAGCATATGAACTATCTGGAATTAGTTATGAAATGCTTAAACAGGCTGGTTTTACTTTTCTTCAAGCAATAGTTGCTCTTTTTAATTGATGCATCTAAACTTCTTACATACCTAAGCAATAAAAAGAAGGTTGCATCTTTTTAATATCTAAAAAATCTATTTTTGATAAAAATCTTTTTAATACAAGACCTATCAGTCTTGTTAAACAAATTAAGAAACTATATATAAAACTTCTTACTAATTATCTTAATTTAATACTCACACAATATTTTATTCTATCTCCTTACAATTATATTGCTTTACCTAGCAATAGCACATCTATTTCTATATATATACTTAACAATATTATCGAAGATACTAGTTGCAACAACAAACAATTATGACTTTTGTCTCAGGATATAAGCTAAACATATGATTCTGTCAATTTAGAACTTTTTACAAAGTCTCTTAAATGAATATCAATGCCTCAAATCCTCATTAATATACTTATTAACCTTCTTACTGATTACCAAAACTATGCTATATCTAATCTTAGTTTTACCAACTTTTATTTAGTTAAAAATAGTATAGATCAAGGAGAAACTATAACTTCATTATTTTAAAAAATCTATTATAATTTTCTAATTTATAAAATTGCCTTACAATTTTCAGGCTACTCTTTATCTGTATCTTGAAAATCCAACTTATACTCATCTTAAACCCAAACTTTATAAATATCTGTATCAGTTTTAGCTTATATAGATGACACTCTCTGGATTGCAAAGTCCAAAAAGAAGCTTAATCTAATAACTAAAATTGGCACATCCTTCTATCAAATAGTTAATATTCAAATTAATCTGATAAAGTCTATTTTAGCCACAAACTCTTCTACCACTTCTATATGGTTTTCTGAATCTTTAATTTATTTTATTTCTAAAAACCAACCCTTCAAGTTTCTCAGATGTTAGTTCATACTTAATAACAAACAATTTTAAGCTATCAAACTAATAAAAGAAAAGGCTTATAATTTTATCAATATCACTAGTACAAAGAAAATTACTGACAAACAAATTGCTTATATTATTAATATAGTAATTATTTCAACTTTGGAATATCGATTATATAATACTATTCTTCCTCATACTACATATAACCAAATCTTATCTAAATACCTTACTATAGCAAAACACAAGTCTCATCTTTCCAGATCTATACCAAACAGCACAATGCTTAATCTATATTTATATAATATTTATAATATATGAGACATTCAACACTAGCATTACATCTCTAATTATCTCCAATTAATCAACAACCCTAATCTTCTTGGCATTACAACTCAAATTAGACTTCAACAACTACAAAATAACTTATAGTCTTCTATTAATATTTTACATCATTCTAAACTAATTATTAATGATCCTAATAGATACTCATTAAACTTTAAAATTATTTAACTTTTTATTCATCTAGGCTTAGTAATCTCAGCCAATCCTAATATTATATGGCTCTATACAATTAGTAATGAAGGCCAGTTACTAGAATCAATCTTATCTTAGCATTCCAAATACCCAATTTTTAAAAAACAACTTAGACAATCTAATATTATGTATTTTGAATAGCTCTGCATAGCTGACAACAGTACCTTATTAGATTGAAAACATCTCTTATCTAAACTTTTATTCTTGCCTAAGGGAAGAAAACCTTTTTGGTTTTCTACTTAGAAGACACAATTTTAGTACACTCTTACTATCGAAATATACTATTATACTACCAACTATCTAGTTATAACTCTTATGCTTATTATACTATTAATATATTTAAAAAACTTACAAAATCTAAATTTTGGTTACTTTCATATCATAACAGAAATTATTATTGAAAAAATATAAAAATACTTCCTCTTATCTAACCATTACTCCATTACTCACTAGACTTCTAATATAGATTTAAATTACTTAAAATTCTATTCTTTACCCTCTGCTGAATACAAACAATATACAGAATGCCACCTTAATTCTTACAAAATTAACCAAACTTGTACTGTCAAAGTTTCTGCAATTATTTTAATACAATTTCTTGGCAAAACTAATTCTAAACACCAACTTAACCTTAATGCAAATTACTTGGACCTTATCTGCTCCATAGCTGTCAAGCATCCAACCCATATTCTTCCTCTATCTATAATTCCTATTTCTAATTCAATTGCTTCTGAAATCTTTATTCCAAGTAAAACTACTAACAAACTTATATCTATCTCTCAACTTAACCATTCTTACTAACAATTATCCTTTTATACTGATGGCTTAGTAATTGACATTGGTACTAATCAATGCACAATGAGTATTAGTTGGATCCAAGTTGATAATAATAATCAAACTATTAATTTCTTTTCTGCTAAAATACAATTCTGACCTTCATTATATAAAGCTAAGCTTTTCTCAATTATTATTGCAATATCAACAGCTTTACACAATTCAGTAGTCAATATTTTTACTAATTCCTAATCAGTAATTTTCAAATTTAATAACCTTTAACTTTACTTAAATCATCCTAATAAGTTACTCAAATTTAACTTATAACCTATTTGGCATACTTTTTCTAATATTATTAAATTATACAAATTACAAATTATCTTTCACAAAGTGCAAGCTTATTCAGATAATAATCTTAATATGCAAGCAGACTCTCTTGCCAAACAACATCCATCATCATCACTTCTTTCATTTAATTACACAAACTTTTACAACTTTATCATATTCTTTAATAAGAGCAACATTACATAGAACTTCTTACAAGATATTTTATTAAGCAAATATGTAAAGCCCACATATTAGCTATATGGGCATCTTAAAAACATAATAGTAAGTGGTTATACTTTAATCAGGATATTAACTGAAGATCCACTTTGCTTTATTTTAATCATAATTAAAAACCCTTACACAATATTACTAATTTTAGACTCAATCAACTAAAATCCTTTAAAATCAAAAGTTTTCTTAATAAGTTACCAATATACTAACTATTTTATATTATTTACCCAAACCAATATTCAGATACTAATTGCTTTCACTATAACCTAGCTAACTCTCACTCTCATTGGCATTCTTGTGCTAATACACTTTTGCTTAACTAAATTATTTAAACATCTATCAATTAAATCATCTTTAGCAAATTACCTAATCTTGATACTTATTAAAAAAATGATCTAATTTATAAAATCCTCTATCACTCAGCTCTTAATTTCTTATACATCTTATCTAACACATTTTATGTTAACTTTACTCTTAAAGAACTTATTTTAAAGTTACTCATATCAATAGTTTAAAACTTTGACATATTATAGAAAACTGCCTCCTAAGTTATTATTAATATTCTTCTTAATATTAACAAACAATTATATAAACAATTATGGAAAACATATTGTATTCATTTCTCTAACTAGAAAAAACAACAAAATATACCTCAATCTCAACCAATCAACAAACCTTCAATATTATCTAACTTAGCAACTAGGTATACACATTTTTATAGAAACTATACTTACTCATGCCTCTGTGGACTTTCAGATCAACTACATACTTACTCTAACACATGCCTTCTTATTGGTCAAGCAATTCGCAAAATTAACATTTGGTTTATTCTATAGATCAAATATAGCATATTATCAAATTATATACTAAACATTCAAATCTAAATAAGCTTTAACCACTCTAGTAGGTTTAGGTTGCAGATAAATTAGTCTGAGCTTTTATTTTTATATGTAATTTTTAATTTATTTGTTTTGTACAAATAGTAGTAACTGTATAGTTAGCAGTTTAATGATTAGCTCTAACTGCAAGTGTTGGCTTTAGTCATAGCATATATACATGTAACTATTTTAAATTATTAATAAAGATATAAGCAAGGCCTTACCTTAATACCAAAAAAAAAATTTACTACTTACCAAATACTAAACTAAATATTTAGACTACTTACTTCAAACATTTTTACTCTTTTTGGCTTAAGTTAAAAAAGAATTCTAACTTATTAAAACTGCTCTTAATTACTAATATTAACAATTTATATATAATAAAATTAAAGGAAAAATAGAAAATCAAAACAAATCATTTAAAGAAACATCTAAATTTTTTTATAAAAATATACTTGAAAAATACAACAATATTTATATTGATAGAATATTTCTTAATAATAATCTTCTTACAGAACATAAAAAGATATTGAATGCAATCAAATATCACTTTACTGAATATTTTAAAACCAATTTTCTTGAAACTATTATATCATTATCTAAATACTTCTTATTTTATAAACTACATTCTAAATTTGAAATCTATTATCAAAATCTCACTTATTATATATCTGAACAAGAATGACAGAATCTAATCTCTGATTTACCTAATCAAAAAATAGCAGAACCTTTTAAAACCTGCTATAAACATATAAAATATGCTAGCTTTAAAGCACAAAATATTTTTTAACTCTTTTTAAACAAATGCTCCAATTTTAGAAAATCTTTTTAGACTAAAAATCTTCTAATATTTTTTAATCTCTAAAAAATTAAACTGAAATTATACACTAAATCAAGTTTGACCAATTTTTATAATAGAACCTTTCAAAAAAGTCTTTGCTAATATATTTACAAACTGACTAGATAATATTATTTCAAGTCACAATCTCTTATCAAATTTAAACTTTGTAGCTATCAAAAACTCCTCAACTTATTTTTTTATACAAATCTTATATAACACAATTGAATATTACAAAGTTAATAATAAAAAAGTCTAGATTCTCTTTCAAGATATGTCTAAGACTTTTGATAAAATTAATATATCAAGACATCAGTATATATGCAAAAAATAGAAATCTTCTTAACAGAGATTAACCTTATTACTGAACTATATTCTTACTACTTTGCTAAAGTAATTACTGCTTATAGTCTTACTTCTTCAATACCAATCAACTCTGATATTAAACAAGGCAAAACTTATTTATTTCTACTATGAAAAATTTATTATAATTCTATACTCTCTTTTATTTACAAAAAATACAAAAACTATTTATTTAAAATTTCTTATCAATCTCTTATTAATATTATAACAAATATAACATCTTCTCTAATAATAATTCTATTATTAGCTTTTATAAATAATATGTACTATCTGGCATTGTAAAAGTGCAAATATAATACAAAATATTATAAATAATATTTTTATATTATATAAACTTAATAATATAGAAATCAATACTTCCAAATCTGACCTTCTTCATATTAAATCTAAATTTTCAACAAACTCAACTTCTTTTCTTACAATGAGCAATCAGATTATTCTTTCTAAAAAACTTTATAATATAATATGCTATCTTGGTATCTTTTATGATGATGAAGCTTCTTTTATATTAACTCTTAATCAAATTCAAATCAAAATTAAAACTTTCTATTCTTATTTAACACAAAAAAGTAAAGCTCACCCAAATTTCAGTACTCTTTAATCTAATTTTACAATCTTTATTAGAATATCTGCTTCAAATTACTCCAATTTGTGAAAATATACAATCTAAATTTATTTGTCTATTTACTATTTATACCAAAAAAATGCCATCACTAGTCAAAAACACTAACAATATAATGCTTACCAATTTAAGGATATGGCAACCTAGTAAAGTAGTCAGGTTGTTAACTCTCCAAATGGTTGATTAGATGTTTAAATCCCATTGATGACAAAAATTTAGATAATCATCTATATAATATTCATATTATGATAACTTGTTACTAATAATTAGGTTAAGATACTTGTAATAACAGTTACACTAGCATAACTAGCAGATTATGGGGCATCTGTGCAATGTCAGAGTTATACAAAAGAATGCAAACTGACAAATCAGGCAATGCAAACTCTAGATAAGTTCTTGTGATTGTGTAAATTTGTTGAAATTAGGTAACAAAAAGTTTATTTAAAAAGACCTGAGTAGAAAAATAGCTGAATCTTTGATAGCACTACTATAAAAGCTAGTTTGGGAAAATGAATACCCAGGTCTTAGTAACTGAATAAGCAAAAACCTTTAAGTTGGAAGTCTCAAAGGTACTACCAACTAGACTGTTAAAAAAAACTAGAGAAAAAGAATATAGAGCTAACTTAATATGCCAATAAACTAGTCATAGTTCTATACAGGCTATTTGGATTAGGAGTCTAACAAAATTTAAAAGTATACTAAAGTACCAGGGTTTTGCTGTGAAGTAGATGCTAGGATCTAAGTAAATTCTACAAAAGCATATTAATTTAATAGTTAAGCTCTAACTGCAAGTGTTGGTTCTGCTATAGCAATAACTAAGTTAGCTATAAAAATAGATACAGAAGGCTTTAGAAGGTTTATCTCAAGAATAAATTAGTCCTAAGATTGAGACAATGATCTGGAAATCTAGGCATGATCTAGTAAGTTAACACAAGTTACAAGTTTAAAGGATTTAAAATAAAACATTCAAGCAGAGGTGTTAGATATGGCAATTGGTGAAAAATCTTTAGGCAACCTTCTTAAATAAATAATATAAAAAACTTATATGTATAATTAATTGTATGCTTTTCTGTAATAGTTTATTGAACTACAATATCGATAAGTATTTAATAAAAGTCAAAAGACCAAAGATGTCATCTTAACATCAAAAAAAATAATAATAATAATAATTTTTACTAATTTACTTACTTTTAATTTATTATTTTTTAATAATATTATTCAAAAAGTTAGTGCAACTAATACTAAATATATTTTTAATACACTACCAATTCTCAAAAACATTGGTATTTAATAAATTAAAAACTAGCTAACTAAAATATAGTCTTTTTAACTCTCAACTAATATCTTAGTTAATCATTATCATAAAACACAAAATTATACTTTACTCTTTTTATCTTTTTAAACTTGCTTTAAATAATATCTTCTCTTTAATTAATTTACAAATCTCTCTTTATTCTTTATTAATATCAAAAAACTTACAACTTATTTATGATCTTCTTTTTCTTAACCTATTAATGACTATTATTAATAGTCTTGAAATAACAAAATTATTTTCATAAAACAAATTACAACTACAAATAACAAAAATATTCTTTTATAGAACAATATATACTTATATACAAATAAATTAACTAAAGGTTGTTAACTATAATAGTTTACTCAAATTTTATAACTAAACCAATCTAATACTATCAATTTAACTTGGTCTACTCTAAATTTATCTTTTACAAATCTCTTTCTTAATACAACTAAATTAATTTCATTACACTTATCTTTAAACTTTTTTTCTTTTATCAATTTTATTATACAAATAATCAACTATTTTAAATCTCTTATTAAACCACTTTCTAACAACTTTTTTTCTTTAAAATTTTTTTATTTACTTTAGGTCTCTCATAGCTTTTTTTAACTTCTAATCACTTAATACCAAACTACTATTTCTTTAATTTACTTTATAATTTAACTAACAAATCAAATAATTAAATAATTATTTAAATTGATTTTAGAGAAATTTTAGCTTTAATCAATCTATATAATATTACTTTCTCTTAACTACCTTCTTTATTACAACTACAAATAATTTTATCATTTTATGATGTTCAACTTATCTAATAATTTATTTATTTATCAATATACCAAAAACAATTAACTAATCTCAACTATCTTATTTCTCAACTTAATACAAACAAACTACATTTTTACACTAATAAATCAATTAAAAATCTTTAAATTCCAGATATAAAATCTAATATAGAATAGATTTGCAAATATGATATATCAATAAAATTTAATATAGTTATACAATCTTATTCTGACTCAACTCATACTGAACTCAAAGCAGTTCTTTATCTTTTATTTGCAGTTTTATCTAATACTTCTTTAAATATCTATATCAATAATACAACTGCTATTAAAAATCTTAAATAATCTATTATTTTTAAACCTATACAAACTGAAAACTAAAATATTATCTGCTATATTAATTATCTTAAACATCACAAAAATATTACTACCACCTTTTATAAAGTCAAATTATATTCTACAAATTCATTTTACAACCAAGCAGATTTATTTGCTAAACAAAAAACTTCAAAATCTATTATTAAGCTTAATAATTCAAAATTTAATACTCTAAATCACTTTTTATAAAACAATTTTCTAATTTCTTTTAAAGTTCATATCTTTATTAAAAACACTATAAATATTTAAAAAATTGACAAATGGTTAAATTTTTTTTTTCAGTATTAAGATGACCTCTTTGGTCATAGCTTTTTATTAATACTTATATTGGGTATATGTTTTATATAGATGTATTCATAATGAACTATCAGATAAGTATACAACTAGCTACATATGTAACTTTTCTATATTACCTATTTAATGAGTCCATCTAAAGGTTCTTTACCAGTTGCTATACCTAACACCTTTGCTTAGATATTCTATTTAAACTCTTTGATCTGATCTTGATATTGAATCACAAACTCAGATCTATTTGTTTTTAATCATAGAACTATAATCTTTAGACTATTTTTATTCTCGAGATAAACCTACCAGAGTAAGCCATATTTCCTTTTAATGCTAACCTAGTTTGATGCTATGGCTGAGATCAACACTTGCAATTAGGGTTATCTCTTAAATCACTATTACTTTTGTAAAGTTTACTCAAATCCTGGTACTTATCTTTCTGACTTTTTCTTTATCATCTTTTACTAGCCACAACTCAGAACTAACTGACTTCCCAGACTTCCAATTCAGATTGCCCAATATAGTATACTTATGTATCTTTTTCTTTTGGTAATTCCAGTAGCCTAGTTGGTCATATGCTCTTTCATACATCTTATTATTTGGTTTATCTAACAGTTCTTATGAAGGTGTTTCATAGACTTTTATTGGTTCAATGGTATTATTAAAAGTTTGTGCTATCTTTTTACTTAGAATTTCCAAATATGTTTCTGTCTTCTCAGTTTCTTAGCCTTCTATATCTAGTAGTCTTATTACAAGTTTGCACCAAAGCCTTATATGACATCAGTTTTTTATATTTCTCTATATATATGTAACATTATACTTTGCATAAATGTCCTGAGCTCCTAATATCAGATAGAGCCCAACTTGGTATATCTAAGATTACAGATGCCTAAAACTCAACCTATCAGTAAGAAACAGTTACTGTAACATGAATATAATTTCTACAATTCATTGTTTATAAGAATTGAACTTTAGATCTGCCACTTAAGGGTTGACAACTTATCCATTTCACTAGGTTACTAAACCCTGCCAAATGGTCAAATTTAAAATTTTTTTAAAATTTTACCAATATTAAATAGTTTTTTATATTTAAAATTATCTTTTTACTTGAAGATAACTTACAAAAATACTCTTTTTATATTAAAATTTTTACTAATAACTTACCTATTATGCAAAACTTTAATATTACTATTCTTATCTTTATACTACACCTTATTTATTACCAAAATTTTAAACCATAATATTTTCACAATATTTCACATCAAATGCAATTTTTTCAAAATATTATGAAAGAATTTAAAAAACTACACTGATTTCTGAATTTTATTAAGAAACTTTATAATATTGTACTAATAAAAAAATGATCAGCATGTCATTTCAATCATAATGGTAGTTAAATTACCAAATTTAGATAAGTATTTGCTAAAATAGCTAAAATACAATTCTTTTAAAATATTGTGAATATTTTATAATTATTTTGAAATATTTGCAATATTTCAAAAGAATTGCAGTTTAGCTATCTTAGTGAATACTTATTCAAATTTGATTATTTAATCACTATTATGACCAGAATAACTTGCTAATTATTATTTTTTTTTTAAGTCCCTATCTTGGAGATGTGATATTTTATTCAAGTTTTGTTAGAAAATAGGTGCCTCCAGAGGCTTTCTTATATTGGAGGTTACAACTAGCCACATATATACTTTTGGTACCTAATTTAAGTAGTTCACTTACATATTGCTATATAAGTTCTACACTAGTTGCTATATCTGCAAGCTGACTAGGAGTCTTGCCTATTTAAACTCTCTGCATATGCAATCCTTCTTGTATCACTAGAACACATTCATCCAAGTTCCTGATGCTTATCATTACCCTTAGAACTACTTTATTCTCAATAGAAAACTTACTAGAGCCTTTATGTCCTATACATATAGACCTAGTTTTATGTAATATGCTATGGTTACCTAACATTTGCAGTTACAGAAGTTACCTGTTTAATTGCTATGTTATACTATTTCTATCCTTGTAAAGTTTACTAGAACCTCAGCATCTATCTTTCCAGCATCTTCTCTATCATCCTTTACTAGCCGCAACTTGGAACCATCAGTTTCATTCCAAACCACCAATTCAAATAGCCTGGTATGGTATACTTATATATTTTTTTCCTCTAGTGAATCTGTGGCCTGGTTGGTTATGTGCTCCTCTACACATATTTGATGTCTGGTTTTAATCTTCAGTTCCTATGAAGGTGTTTTATAGGCTTTAACTGGTCTAATGGTACTATCAAAAGTTCATGCTACCTCTTTACTCAAGAATTTCCAAGTGGGTTTTTGTCATCTCAGTTCCTTAGTCTTTTATGTCTAATAGTCTTATCATGAGTTTGCACTGAAGTCTTATGCAACACCAGTTAACATTCCTTTATGTACATGTAACATTACACTTTATATAAATGCCTGAGCTCCCAATGTTAGGAGAACCCAACTTGGTGTATCTGAGTAACAGCTACATAAGGCCAACTGATCGACAGAAGACAGTTATCATAATGCAGATATAATTTCTAAATTTCGTCATAGGTAAGATTTGAACTTTATATCTGCTACTTGGAAAATGACAATCCAACCACTACACTAAGATCACTATCCTTCTGCTGATTATTTTTTATTAGTGCAATATTGTGAAGTTTCTTAATAAAATTCAGAGATCAGTGTAGTTTTTTAAATTCTTTCACAATATTTCACATTATTTTGTATTAAATACAATTTTTTTAAAATTATTGTAGTTTAAAAATTTGATGATGTTATTCTTATTGCACAAATATTAAAGATACTCTTTACTTATTTTTATGTTCTAACAATATTACAAATATTTACAATTATTTGAAAACACTATATATAACACTCTTCTATTACTTCAAATTACAATACAACCTTAATAACTCTATTAAATATACTTCTAAATTTTATATTTTATCTTTTAAATCCTTAATACAAATATATTTTATATACTATTACTGGAACTTATTTTATTACTATATATGAGAACATTAAATATTTATTAATAAACAAATAAATAATTTTCTATTTCATCTTAAACAATCTATTTAACTGATATTACCAAGATTTTTGGTCTATTTATAATATATATTAACACTAATAAAAAAACACTTGCAATATCATATCAAAGTTCAAACATATCAAAATCAGTTTACCAATCCTACTCAATTCTTCAAACAATACTAAAACTCTTTCTCAACTTATAAATATCAAATCTTTAATTACAAAATGGCTTTTACAGAGTTACTCTTTAACAACTTGTATAATTTAATATTTAAACAATCATTTAAAGATTTCTTCTAACCTATTCTAGTTAAAATCCAACTTAAAATAATTAGCTATAGCACTTATAGGAAATAAAAGATGTAATGTTACATTGAATATCTAATTGTAGCACAAATATAGTTTAGAAAATTTTAAATCTGGAACTTATATTTCTATATGTAATAAAGTTTTTACTTGAACATTATTTAATAATAATAAAAAAAAAGAAAATTACATACAAGAATAAAAGCTCAGACTAGTTTATCTGCAACCTAAACCTACTAGAGTAGTTAAAGCTTATCTAGATTTGGATATTTAATATATAAATTAATAATATGCTATATTTAATTCATAAGATAGACCAAATATTAATTTTGTAAATTGCTTGGCCAATAGGGAAGCATGTATTTAAGTAAGAATATAATTAATTAGAAAGTCTACAGAGGCATGAATAAGTATAATTTTTTTGAGAACATGTATGTTTTTTAGTTAAATTAAATAATTTTAAAGATTGGTTAACTAGTTGAAATTATAGTTTGTTTTGTTGATTTTTTCAATTAAAGAAGTAAATGCAATATGTTTTCTATAGTTGCTTATAAGATTGTTTATTAATATTAAGAAGAATATTAATAATAATTTGGAAAATAGTTTTGTATAAGATGTTAAAGTTTTGAATTGTTGATATAAGAAACTTTGAAATAAGTTCTTTGAGAGTAAGATTAAAATAATAAGTATTAAATAATATATATAGAGAGTTAAGAGTTAAATAATAAAAAATTTTGTTAATTAGGTTATATTTTTGATAAGTATCAAGATTAGACAAATTATTAAAAATAATTTAGTTAGTAAAAGTTTAAATAATTTAATTAAGTAAAGATGAATTAGTGCAGATATATTAGTAAAAATAGAAATTGAGTAGGTTGCAATAGAAACAAGTAGTGTCTGAATATTGGCTTGGATAAATAGTATAATATAATAAATACATTAACAACTTATTAAGAAGAATTTTTGTTTTAAAAGATTTTAGTTGATTAAGTCTAAAGTTAGTAATATTGTATAAAAGTTTTTGATTACAATTAAAGTAAAGCTATGTAGATCTTTAATTAAAGTCTTAATTAAAGTATGACTAATTACTGTTTTATTTTTGTAATGCTTATATAACTAAGATATAAGTTTTACAGATTTGTTTAATAAAGTAACTTGTAGGAAGTTCTACATAATAATGTTCTTATTAATAAATATGATGAGAGTTGTAAAGATTTATATAGTTAAATAAAAAAAGTGATAACAATGAGTGTTGTTTAGTAAAAAAGTCTGCTTGCTCATTGAAATAGTTGTCTGAATGAGTTTGCACTTTGTGAAAAGTGATTTGTAATTTGTATGATTTAATAATATTTAGAAGAATATGCTAAATTGGCTATAAATTAAATTTAAGTATCTTGTTAGAATAGATTGGCTTAAGTTAAAGATTATTAAATTTAGAAATTACTAATTAAAAGTTAGTAAAAATATTAATAACACAGTTTTAAGAAACTGTTAAAATTGTAGTAATGATTAAGAAGAGTTCTGCTTTGTAAAATGAAGGCCAGAATTTAATTTTAGTAAAAAAGAAATTAATAATTTAATTATTATTATCAACTTGAATTCAACTAATACCTATTGTGCATTGATTAGTACCAATATCAATTACAGATCCATCAGTATAGAAAGATAGTTGTTAATATAAGAGGTTGTAGTATAAAATAGATATAAGTTTGTTAATAGATTCACTTGGAATAAAAATTTTAGAGACAATTAAGTTAATAATAAAGATGTTAAGTAAAAAGAAATATGAGTTGAATATTTAACAGCTATAAAGCAAATAAGGTCCAAATAATTGGCATTGAGGTTGAGTTGGTGCTTTGAGTTAGTTCTGCATAAAAATTGTGCAGAAATAATTGCAGAAACTTTAACAATATAGGTTTGGTTAATTTTATAAGAATTAAGATAGCATTCTGTATATTTTTTGTAATTAACAAAAGGTAAAAAATAAAATCTTGTATAGTTTAAATCTATATTAAAAATTCAATAAATAATAAAGTAGTGGTTAGAAAATGAAAAATATTTTTATATTTTTCTAATAATAATTTTATTATTGTAGTATAAGAGTAATCAAAATTTAGATTTAGTAAGTTTTTTGGATATGTTAATAGTATAATAAGTATAAGGGTTGTGATTTGATGATTGGTAATGTAATAGAATTTTTTTTTGATTTTACCTTTCTTCATTATTCTGAAGGTCCTTAGACATCTTTAGGATCTGACACATCTCTTAAAGGCCAGAGTTATCATTCTGCAAAGATCATTAAATGGCAGGTGGCCCCTATATTTATTACTGTGCTTGTAAGATAGCTTATGCTCTGTTAAGTCCATTATATTATGTTTCAGGTTCCTAGTTCTACAGTATAGAACCCACTATCTTTATTTGGCCTACAGTTCCCTAACTTCACATGGCCTATCAGCTGGATCATTTTTTTATTATTCATTTCTTTATATTACTTTAAGCTGGAAAACCTTATGTTAACAATATTTCTTGTTGAATTTTCCCTTTTTTGAGTGTTATATGACCTTTGTGGCTATGTTACATGGCTTATTTATTATTGTAGTAATCTGTTCAAAAGTGAAAAGCTTCTCTTAAAAATTATTTCCAATCATGGTCCTGGTACAACTTTTATTATCCAGTTGGACTCAAACTGGCAATCTTGCAATTGTGACTCTCAGAGCACTAACTACTGTGCTATCGACCCAGAAGTCATAATAGAATATTTTAATAATAGAAGTATGCTAAAATTGTATCTTCTAAGTAAGAGAACCAAAAGGGTTTTCTGCTTTTAAATAAGTATAACAATTTTGGTAAAGATGTTTTTAGTCAAGTAAAGTACTGTTATTTGCTATGCAGAGTTGTTTAAAATACATAATGTTTAATTGTTTAAGTTGCTTTTTAAAGATTGAATATTTTGAATGTTGTAATAGAATAGATTCTAGTAATTGTTTGCTATTACTAATTGTGTAAGGCCAGGTTAAGTTGAAATTAACTAAAATAGTTAACCCAAGATGAAAAAAAAGTTAAGTAATTTTAAAATTTAATAAATGTCTGTTAGAACTATCTATAGTGAGTTTGAGATAATGTAATATGCTAATAGGAGACTATAAGTTGGTTTGTAACTGTTAAAGTCTGATTTGAGTTGTAATACCAAGAAGATTAGAATTGTATTAATTTATTGAAAATAGTTAGAAATATAGTAATATCTCAGATATTATATATATTTTATAGAAATAGATTAAGCATTATACTGTTTAGTATAGATCTAAAAAGATAAGATTTGTGTTTAGCTACAGTAAAGTATTAGAATAAGATTTGGTTGCATACAGTACAAGAAAGAATTATATAATAAAGTCTGTATTCTAAAGTTGGAATAATAACTGTGTTAATAATATAAGCAATTTGTTTGTTAATAATTTTTTTTGTATTAGCTATATTAATAAGGCTAAAGATCTTTTCTTTTATCAGTTTGATGGTTTAAAAATGTTTGTTGTTAAGTGTAAATCAACATTCAAGAAACTTAAACAGTTGGTTTTTAGAAATAGAATAAATTAGTAATCTGAAAAACTACAAAGAAGTGGTATTTGTTAGTAATTGTATTAAAATTAAGATAATATCTAAAATATATTATAGTAGTAAAAAAGAAGTAGAATATAGATTTGAAAACTAAGACTAATATAAGCAGTGTTAGTAAATAATAAGATTAAAGTCTGTAAAAGTATTATGTCTTCTGGTCTTGCTAAGAATTATTTGATCATTAAGAACAGTAAGTAACCAAAGTTTGGTATTAGAGATAAAGTAACTAGTAGTATAAGAAAAATAGTTTGTTTGAGGTAGATTAAAGTAATCATATAGAGTACATTAATAAAAATAACTTGTAGTAATATCCTCAAGAGTAGTAAATCATTAAGATATAACATCTTTAAAAAGTTTGTTTAATCTAGAAAAAACATGTTGTTAGTATAATAAGTATAAGTTATTATATATAATAAGTTGATTAAAAAAGAGTAGTTTGTGATATTTAAGTTGTTTTTTGAAGATAGAATATTTAAAATAAGAAGAAAAAAAGAATTTAAAAGAAATAGCTTCATTATTTAGAGTATATAAAATGTTATAAGTTAGTAAAAAATGTTTAGCCAATATGCTTAATAAGCTAAATAATTTTAAAGTTTGTAGTTAGATGGTTGAAACTATCAATAATTAGATTAGAATGTAAGAAGATACTGGTAGAAGACCAGAGATTGTTTGTAACTGTTGAATTCGAATATGAGTTAATGTACCTAATAAATCAGAATTATTAAGTTGTTTAAGAAGGTTAGAAATATGGTGTTGTAATTGAATGATACTAATATATTTGATATTGTAGATTTGAAGATATAAAAGAGTACTAGAGAGTATTGTATAATAAAGTTTAACTTTAAGTTTAACAAGGCTAATATGCTAGATAAAGATTTTATTACAGATAGGCTAACTAATAACAATGTTTTGAAGATAATATTCAAGAATAGAGATAATAATTGTGTTAATAATATAACAGATATGTAAGTTAGTGATATATTTGGTTTTAGCAATTTGAATGAGTTAAGAAAATTCAGCAATAAGCAGTTTTGTTTGTTTAGATTGCCTATTATCCAAGATAAACTAGCAATCTAAAAATTTAAAGAGTTGTTTAGAAAAAGTGAAATGAGAGAAAATAATTATTATAAAAGATAGAGATGTAATGAGATAGAGGATTGTTGGTAACTAGAATAGATTTTGAGAGGTTAATTTAAATGTTAGCTATAGTATAAAATAATTTAGCTATGGATAGTATGTTGAAAAGCTTAGTTTGTGATAAAGCAACCTAAAAAGTATCATCCATATGTGCCAAAACAAAGCATTGTTTTTGTAATAAGTTGAATGTTCAAAGTTTGAAATTAGTAGTTCAAGAGGATTATAAGATATAACCAGGTACTTGTATATATATATATAAGATAAGTAGATCATAATTTATGCATTATAATAAAGAAATAATAATTTTATCTTGGTTAATAACATTGTGAACTAAGTATGAGGGAATAAGGCCAAAGTTAGTAATAACTTAATTGTAATAATTAGTTAGAAGATCAGAAAGAATATTAATAATAGATAAAAAAAGTGCTAGATAAGAAAGTAAATGTTTAAAAAGATTAAAGTTAACAGAATTATATGTTTTACTTATATTCTGTAATAATAGCCAAATGTCCTTGTGGTTACAAGTAGCATCTTCAATAAAGTTATTGAGAATGTGAATAGGAATTGAAGTGCTGTTGTTAGAAAGTGCAACATAATTAAAAGGTGAGAAGATAGAATTAGAAGATAATATAGTGCTTAGTCTATTTGTCAGAATTTTGGTATATAGTTTGCAAATATGTTCAACAAGACTAATAGGTTAAGTAAGGTTGAGATCACTATCAAAGGAGTTATGTTTAGAAATAGGATAGATTCTGCTATGTTTCCATTGCTTAGAAATTCTATTTTCAGAAAGATAATGGTTAAAGAGACTAGTAATGGCAGAAGTGCATTCAGGGCTGATGTGTTTAAGCATTTCATAATTAATGCCTGTAGGACCACAGACTTTGTTGTTAAGAAGCTGAGAGAAAGTTTAAGAGAGTTTTTCATTAGTAATTGGGGAGTTAAGAGATTGGTACTAGGTTGGGTTGATATGAGGTAGTGGAAGATAGTATTGTTGCCAAAAATTATCAAAAAGAGTTTTATTAATAGGTCTGAGTGCAGTCTAGTCATGAAAATGTAATTGAACATGTTGTTTAATAAGTAATAAATCAGTTATGAGCTTATTGGACAATTTTATATTAGAAAAATGAACAGGTTGATGATAGTGATTAAGGATGCTATTAATAGCTTGTGTAGGATGTGATGTAAGAGTAGTACATTTTTTGTCAGTAGCTGTTGATTTGTTGTCGAAGTAGGAGAGAGTTTTCAAGATAACAAGCATGAAAAAGTTGTTTCCAGATAAAGTAAGCATGTTAGAGCCAAAGTTGGGTACAAGATGGGTTAGTGAAATTAAGTAGTTGAAGGTCACATTGTGACTGTTTGTTAATTGGAAGATATTTTGATTAATATTGGAGATGTCAGAATTTTGGATAAGTTTTTTAACAAGTTTAATAATATGACTGAGTTTTTTAAGAGATAAATATAATAAGGTACTGTGAGATGAGTATTGATGATTGTAGCTACATTTGCGAGAGACTTTACTAGGGATAGTATAAGTAGCAGAGTAAATAATAGAGCATTAAATTTTGTGCCAGATTGTTTCAATGCTTTCATTAGTTTCATTGTTAATAGGAGTTTTGTGCAGTAGGAATTGTTAAGATAGGGTGTCTGCAAAAGATTCTCAGTTCTCTGCAGACATTACTTTATAGTTAAAGATGCAGCAACTGATACCAGTATGTTTACATAAAGGTTTGCTATAGGCATGTAGGAATGTCCATATAGAGGTAAGAATTAAATGATCACTAGAGGTTGAGGTTTGGCTGTTATTAAGACTATAAGAGAGAAGAAATTATATATTGAATTAGTCAGTCCAAATATAGTTAATACAACTACTGCTAGTATTGTTAGACCAGGTAGAATGTTTGTTGTTAAGGTAGGCTCCAATATTATACATATTGGTGTTATTAAGAAAGTTAATAAGTTTGTATTTAGATGAGGAGCTATATGTATTGTCTTGTATGTTAAAATCACCAAAAATAATAGGGTGAATGTGAAGTTGTGAGGCTTGTTGGATCCAGTTAATAACAGTATTTTGAGTTTGGTTACGAGTAGTGATATCAGTTGATGACAGATAAACTGAGATAATGCGCAGCTTAATATTATTTCGAAAAAAAATATCAAGTACAATAGCACCTTCAGGATGAGTATGAATACTATGGATATGAGGTTTGAGATTGTTACAGATCATAATAGCAGTGTCTTCAATAGAAGTAGGGAAGTTAAACCAATAGTAGGTAAAAAAGTTATTATTACAGAAGAAGAGGTTAGTTTTGTCAGAGATTTTAGTTTCTGTAATGCT
>CAJVQA010001026.1:0-28104 GCA_910591915.1 Cetraspora pellucida | reverse complement strand
GCATATATGTTACTATTTTATAAATTACTTAATAAAGATATAAGCAAGACTTCACCTTAAAAAAAAAAAAAAAAAAAAAAAAAAAAAATTATTTTCTTAAAAAAACATATATCTTAGAACTCTCAAACCTTTATATAGTTTTATTTTAAAATAGTTTAAAATGCTCTTAAATCAAATATCCTATCATTATACTATATATTACACATATGGCCTAACCTTTAACTTCAACCTATTAATCTATTTTTAAATATATTAAATCTTATTACATTCTAATTTATTGTCTTAAAAAACATATAGTTACTTTACATTTTATCTTTAGATTAGCATATTAACAAAATAACTAATACATCTAACTTTTAAATACTTTTTCAAAAATATCAAATTACCAACTTAAAAACTAACACAATTCATATTTTTTCTAAGGGTGTAGTAACCTAGTAAAGTGAATAGGTTGTCAATCCTCAAATAGCAAGTCTAAGATTCAATTTCTACAAATGACGAATTTTAAAAATTATACTTGTGTTATAGTAACTGTCTCTTGCTAATCAGTTAGGTTTTAGGCATCTGTAATCTTAGATATACCAAGTCAGATCCCATCTGATATTGAGAACTTGGGGCATCAATGTGAAGTGTAATATTACATGTATATAAAGAGATGTGAAAAACCAATGTTATATAAGGCTTTGGTGCAAACTCATGATAAGACCACTGGGCATAGAAGGCTAAAAAACCAAGAAGATAGAAACCCACTTGAAAATCCTGAGTAAAGAGATAGCACAAACTTTCGATAATGCCATTGAACTAATGGAAGCCTATGAAACACCTTCATAGAAACTGTCAAATAAACTAGATAACAAGATGTGTAAAGGAACATATAACTAACCAGGTTACCAAAATCACTAAAGAAAAAGGATACATAAGTATATTATATTGGGCCATCTGAATTGAAAGTCTGAAGAGTCAGTTAGTTTTGAGTTGTGGCTAATAGAGGATGATAAAAAAGAAGTCAAAAAGATGGATACTAGGATTTGAGTAAACTTTACAAGAGTAATAGCAGTTTAAAGTATAATCCTGATTGCAAGTGTTGACTTTGGCCATAGCATCAAATCAGGTTAGCAGTAAAAGGAAATATAGCTTGCTCTGGTAGGTTTATCTTGAGAATAAAAATAGTCTAAGAATTATAGACCTATGATTAAAAGTAAATAGATCTGGATTTGTGATCTGATAAAATTAATACCAGAATCAGATCAGAGGGTTTAAATGGAACATCTAAGTAGAGATGTTAGGTACAGCAACTGGTGAAGAACCTTTAGGCAGACTTCTTAAATAGGTAATATAGAAAAGTTACATATGTAGCCAGTTGTACATTTATCTAATAGTTTATTATAAATATGTCTATATAAAACATGTATCTAACATAAGTATTAATAAAAAGCTATGACCAAAAAGGTCATCTTAATACTGAAAAAAAAAATTTATATTTCTTTTATATTTACAATGTTTCAAATAAATTATAAACAAACTATTAATTTAAAATATAAAACACAAAAAAGAAAACAATACTTTGAACTTAATATAAACAATCAAGAAATTTAAGTCTTTAAAATATTTATATAGATTTATATAAACCTGTTCTAATATTTTTATCATCTCTTTTATTACTCTTTTCAAAAATCTTGCTAATATATAATATCTGACTCTATATACCAAAATCAACTCATAAACCTTCACAAATAATTACTATTTATTAACCTAGCTAATTTATATTTTTATACAAACATTTTTATGTTTAATTTACAAACATATAACGTCTCTACTGGTATTACCTAGATTTTAAAAAATAACATATAGATAAAATTTAATAATTTTATAACTTATATACTAAACTCTATATAAGCAGAACTAGTAGCACTTATTTTATTGTTTTTTATCTTATTTACTAATTATCTAATTCATATTAATCTTAATAGTCTATCTATTATACAAACTTTTACAAACTTAATATTTTATAAATATAACTTTTAAACTAAACAAAACAATTAGAATATTATCTATATTTTAAATTATCTAATCAAACTTAAAAATATTAACTACATTATATGTAAAATTAAATTATATTTAAACAATACTCTATATAATATAGTTAATATCTTAGTCAAATATAATGCTAAAAAAATTGAACTAAAATTTAATTTTAACTAGTTTTATTTATCTTTTTTATTTAAAAAGAAATACTAATTACATATAAACTTTATATATATATTTTTTTCTTGACTTTGGCAGTCTTGCCGATTGTTTTTTATTAAGACATCATGTTTTTCATACAAACATTTTTAAACTTAACATATTGAGTTGACATCCCACAGTTACTTCTATAAGCACTTACAAGCGATCTGCCTGCACCAGTTGCCTAATTTCCTAAGAAAAAAGGAGATCTGGGGGTGCATCTGACCACTGCCCTACAATAGGATATTACCAATCTGATAATATCTTCTTGTAGAGAAGTGAAAGAAAATAAAAAAAACTTATTATATAACAAAAAAGAAAAAAAAAACACAGAGGTATAGAGGATAAAGGTAAAAGATACAAAACAAGAAATAAAAGAGAAAAGGGAAAAATCGAAAAAAAAAGAAAAAGATATATGCAACTTTCACTACATGACTATCAGATAGTCACAATTATAAGCCTGTGTCGGGCTTTTAAAAATTATAAACTATACTAAATAGAAATAACTCTACTATTTTTCTATCTATTAGAATATTTAACAAAAACCATATAGGATAAAACTTTGACTTGAATATAGAGAGTCAGCATTAGGTACTGATTAGTCCAGAAACAGTATTTTACAGGGTTTCAGCAGTTTAAGGCACGTGTATGAATTGTGTTTGTATTGCTGTATTGTTTACACAATCCTGATTAAGAAGTAAATACTGTTGACTGTTTTGGTGTTTTATGTATCAATTTTTTGGAAGGGGTAAACTGAATCGTCTACTTTTTACAAAATTTTCCTCAAAGAAAAGTAAAGATGTAAAGTAAACCAAACTATAGCTTTTGTGAGTGCTTAACCCTTTTGGGTGTTCCTTGTAAGTTTTACAGTTATATAGAAGTAATATATTCAACACTGTTGTTTATTTTATAAAAGACTTTTGGTTTTCACTAACCACTTCTTCTATAGTTCCAGAGCTCTTTTAAACCATCATCACAAAGTGATAGCTTCTTTTTCAACTCTATTTCAATGCCTACTATGCATGCCCAGTGCTTCAGAGAAGTTTTCATAGAGTTTAATATATTAACTATATCAATTTTCTGTAGTTTGGCATTTTGGAAAGTTTGGTACAGATGATTATCGGAAAGAGTACAAGTATCTTGATTGCATATAAACTTTATATATTTTACAAAAATTTCTTTTTTATTTAAACATTTAACAAACTTTTTTAATTTAAATTATTATAAACTCTTTTTACTATTAACATTTTACTATTTACTAAAATTATTGACTTTTAAAATTCTAATTCAAAACTCTATTTTATTAGAAATAAAATACTTCTGAATAACTTATTAACAATATCAAATTTAAATATTTATTATCTTTTATTTTACTTAATTTCAAACTACTTATATTGTAATTAATATGAAAATACTGAACATCTACTTTAATGCTAACTTTATTCTTACAATTTACAAAACATTCTTATCAATGAAATTTCCAATATCTTAAACTTATTAAACTTCTTAGAAGCTTTATCATATACAATAATACAAATCTTTAATTGATAAAACCTTTTTTTTAAAATTCTACTATATATAATACAATACTTCTATTTATTTAAAGTATAATAATCTTTGACCAATATAAACAACTTTAATCAACTCTTAAAAAACTAATATTTTTCTTATTTTCTTATTCAACTTTTTACTTAACTGATTCAACTCTATTATTTGGTAAACTCAAAACACTAAACAACATGAATGGAAATTAATGCAAAGAATTATTATCTCTACTAAAAAGAAAAACAAAACTTAATTATCTATTATATAAACTTCTAACTTTAATAACAATATATTTATATTTAATACTAATATAAACTAATTTATTTTTAAAACTCTTTTCTAAAATTTTATTATATATATCTGTTTTTATTAACTAAAATAATTCTAAGAGTTTCTTTTACCTTTTCTTGTAGTTAATGATTATGATACTTGATTTAACTAAAAACAAAAAATTAAAGATTAATATCATGCTAAATATCATTATTATATAACAACAATAGTATAGTTTAGAAATATTTTATTTATATACTCATATCCAATTAATATACTTATATATTACTATTTTCTACTTAATATTATATAATAAAAAAATAATAATAATAAAAAAAGTTAAAATAAATAATTTTTTAATTTTTTTTAAAAAACAATAATTTGTTTTACTTATTAATTTTTTTTTGATTAACTGATTTAGAAAATACATTACTATATAGATAAGGTAAGCAGCATGACTAAAAAACCTTTCACGTATGCTATTTGACATATTATTTGCTTAAGTTCATACCAGAATGCCACTCTGGCATGGCATTAAATTATGTAATAAATATATTCAACTTGGATTGGTCAGTTCTTATATACTATAAAATCATCTTTCGAAATGTTTCTAATTTTTACTCAGAATATTCGGATCATATCAATATATAAGTGGCATGCCTAAAGCTATCTGGGCATTGGGCATGCCAGTAGGGTTGTTAATGGAGCACTCCGTTGACTCCATTAACAACCCTACATTCCAGTGTGGCCTCCGTGCCATTTATTCTACATATAGTTTACTAAAACTCAAGTATAAACATCACTATCACTATATAATTAGAATAACTATAAACATTAAATTATAAAAATATGTACGTAAAAGTATAAAATTACGATACAAATACGTATTAACGTATTTACTGTAAACAAATTATTTATAAACCCATGCACTACCTTATTATGAACCCGTTCCTGGTTTTAGCGCACAGCTATGTTAACGAATCAGACTATATCAAATTAAACTTACCATCGCAGACGAAGAAAATTCTATGTTGACGAATTGTAAAAAACTTGTAAAGAAAATTTGTTCTTTGTGCTTGTTTCAGGTAAATTTAGTCAGATTAGTTAGTGATTTGATTATCGGTTAAACAACCAATGAAATCTCAAGAATCGATAACCAATCGAATAAAAATATGAATATTCCAAAATATAATAATAGTGCCAACATCAACCTCAAACTGACCTTGGCTATTTTAACTAGCACTTTTAACAACGTAAATTTCTATCCAGTCATGAATTACTGTATTATTTTTATCCGGGTATTTTTGACTATTTCTTAGATTCTTGAGCAATTAGTCATTTTGTGAAGAACTTACAAACGGATCGAAGGTATGAATATTTCATATACAAAAAAAAAAGACTGGATGATGTATTGAATTTCTTCACACGACATTAGGATGTTTTATTTAGACATTCTAATGAATGAGTAATATAATAATAGTAGAGCTTTTTAACCCTGACAGTCAAAAATTGCTTAAATTTAATTATTTGGTTTATTATTTTATAATAATTTTAAATATTATTTATTTTACAGAATAATGGAAGGACTTTTGAAGGTGACCTGTTGCATAGTCTATAATGGAACGTGCTTATGATCGTTTTTTTTTCAAAAATTTGAGTCTTTTGAGTTTCAATACCGATTAGCGCATGATTTTTAATTATATGAAATAAATATAAGCAAATCTGAATTGATAATCAATGCGTAAATCTAGACGCGAATAAGCTGTTTTGTATGAGGCACGTTCTTTTGGCATTTTGTCATTTTGTAAGACAGATTATCTAGGCGTAAATAAGTTCTGATAATTTTTCAACTTTGAAACATTGGAGCAGGATAACCTCATGCAGTTAGTTATAGTTGAAAAAAAAAAAACTTGCTACATAGTAATAAAATAGTAAAATGGAGAGCAAAAAAAAACGTAAAGGGTATTTGATAGTAAATCTTTTATTTTATTTCTGGTATTATCTGTGGTATCATCATTGGTGTTATTTCTGGTGTTATCTCTGGTATTATCTCTGGTATTATCTCTGGTATTATCTCTGGTACGATCTCTTGTATTATTACTAGTATTATTTTTAGTAAGAGATTGATCATTGATTAGGGAGTACTGTTCGTTCTAAATAATAAGCGTTAAATAAGGGACATATTTCGGACTAATCAAATTCATATAGGAAAATTACGGTAGAACCATCATGAGTCATTAAATTCGTCATGCGTAACCTTTATGAGAATGGATCATCATTAAAAATTATGATAAATATTGCTTAGCTGCACAGCCAAAATTCGTTTAACCTCATGACCTTTAAGTTCGTTATCGTTGTGTGTAGTGTGCCACATTAATATTAATAGATTTATCAACGAATCTTTCGTTTTCTATCTCTTATCGGCTTTTGGGACGGATCGACATTTTTAATGCACGATTATAGCGCAAGTATTTAGAAGAACGTAACTCAGAAATAGCGATTGTTCATTTCATAACCTTTTATGTATGTAATAATTGAATCATTTTTCTTTGTTGAATATGCATTTTTTTTAATGACTCATAATCATTATTATACAGTTATCGTATGATCGTTCTTATTATGTATGAACTTGCATAGATGCAGAAACCGTGACGTTTCTTTCTTAAATGTCAAAGTTTACGCGAAATAATAAGTAAATAAATAAATAAAATGAATAAATAAATGCCATTTTAACAATGTGAATAAAAAATTAAATTAAATTAAAAAATCGTTTATCAATTAGCAATTTTTATATATTATTCTCATAGTATCAAGAGAAAGTATCTTCACGGATTAATTCTACTACGGCTACTGCGTATACTGCGGATATGAGTACTGTCTTTAATCGCAATCACTGCATTTTGACCTCACGATTTACGGCACCTGGGCATAAATATTTATATGATTTGTTCATTTCGTGCCTACTTGTGCCCTTCTTTAATGCATTACACTGCTGAAAAAAATTATAAAATGGCTTCCAAATAAAGTAATTCAACTTTGTGACTAAAAATAAACTTAAATGCGATATCGTAATACGCATATAAATTCGGCATAGAATCTCATATAAAAAACATGCGTCCTTCAAATAACATTAGTGGTGATAAGACCTGTGGCATACTTTATATCCTTTTTTCATTATGTGTCGGCCTATCCTTACATATAAACATTAAATTTTAACTGTTTTAGTTTAACTGCTTATGGGTTTAAAACTGTATTATTTACCCGACGTGACGGGTTTTATTGAAACCTTTAGTAATGTTATACGTAGTCATCTGAGTGAATATTATAATGAATATTATTAATTACGTAACTGCGGGTTACTTGTTTTGGGAAAATATACGGGTATTGAGGTCATGGGACATGCATAAAGTTTTTTTGGAGTTGAGCGTTTGCTTTGTTCTATTTGTACGCGTTGTGTGGCGTAGCTGTATATACGTACCAATATAAAAATCCTACAGCATTCCCCATCTCGTCTTCAAATAAATAACAATAATATTAATATAGTATATAAAAAAACAATTATTATTAAATAGAATTTCCTACACGCCTATTATTTCCCCGTTTTTATTTCTCTTTAATTTTCCTTTTTTACCTTTTCGACTTTTAATTACTTTAACAAGTTCAACTCATCAAACAATAAAAAATGGCCAACGAACATTGGGAAGAGATTAATGAATGGGATATTGAAGAAGATATGGAACTAGCTCAACGTATTACCGTCCATACTGTTCATCATTCTTCTATGAGCGATGATGAGAATGAAGATTCCGAATATCAGCTTGTACAAGCTCATAAACATCCAACCTATGCTGCGGCTACAAAGTGGGGTGGAAGAAACAAGAAACAAAATTTAATAAATGTTACTGATGACATCACTAATGACGCTAATAAAGTGGAGGAAACTGATAAAAAGAAAGGCGTAGTATTGGGTGCTCCAACAGCTACTCCTGCTACTCCGGAGGTTCAAACCCCGGCCCCAAATACCGCAGCATCTGCGGAAACCTCGAATACGGAAAATAATATACTGAAAGGTGACTATGATAAAGATTACGAGGACATTAAATCCTCTTCGGATGATCCATTGCAGGTGCTGGAATCTTCGGATCGCGAACCTTCTAAATCCTCTACACGTCGTCATAATACAAAAGTTCATAAACTACAATCTAAACGTTTGCTAAATCAACTAGTTAATTCAACTGAATTAGAATTAAACGAGGGTGCGGTTCGTGGCGATACCAATAGAGACCCAGAATTTACCAAATATAAACTGTTAAAGAAGACTATGAGGGCGAAGAATAATGGTTCCAGTAAATCTAAAGCTGAGAGAAAAAATGGAATGGAAAAACTGCGTGTTGAAATTATATATTGATTGTAAAAAATAATGATTATAAACTTGTAAAGGCACGTGATATATTTGGTTAACTCACTGATGCTTTACTATCTTTATGTATAATTGTTTCATATACAGTTTTACTCTCTCAAAAATTGAATCTATATAACCCTAACCGATAACAAATTGGATTAATACATAATATAATCTAATGTTCACGTGATTCGTGGGTTTATAGTCTTTTTTGAGGGTAGAGTGTATTATATTTTTAGAATTTCAATAATCGTGCGATATTCATTCGTGATTTATCAGCCAAAGCTGGACTTTAAATATACTTCCGTACCACACTTTTAATCTTAATATTTTTTATAGCTGGTTTTTTTTTTCTTTTTTTTTTTTTTTTTTTTTTGCAGAATCGAAATTTATATACAATCGTCCTCCCATACAATCACAGGCACATAGCAAATTTTTTTTAAAAAGGATTTTTCTTATAAATTAAATCATAGTTTGGCCTAAACACAATGTGATTACATATGACGTGATTATATGGGAGGTGACTATATGGTGGGACGATTGTATTTCTTTTTAAACAAGTTAATAAATGACCTCAATTTAATGTCTTACGGATCTGATTACTATAGAATTAGTTTACATTTTATTGTTTATTTATACTCATAGACACAGATAAAAAAAAATGTATATTAGATGTGTAAAATATTAATACAATTATATAACTATATATATTAATCGTTAATTGGATGATATACCCTATTACAACCTGTAACTAGTCGCAACAACATAATAAAGATCATATACAATTAATCCAATACAGTCTGTGATCACAAACAAAATCAATTAAACCATTACTAATCTGTAAACTGCTTCTTGATTTCTATTAAGAAAATATTGTAAAATTTATTAATTATTTATTATTAAAGCTGGTATTGAATAAAAAAAAAGTACTTACCAGGAATAATGTCAAATAAGCTTTACAAGCTGGTGAATCCGGGTATTCATCAATAAATGATATACCTGTGTCGCATGCTTTCCTAGTGATCTTGAGTAAATAATTTTAATAAATCAAATATTTTTTAAATGCTCACCAATTCTAGGATCCAAAGGAATTGACCTCAAACATTTAACTTTCAGATCTTCTGCCATTTTTTTTTTGCACCACCCGTTGTTAGTGCAAAAATGATCGTTTCACCCTATATGCGCTAAATCAATAAATGAATACCTTATAATTTGGACAGATCCTACAATGCTACTTCTTGTGGTGCCGTAATTATAATTGCACAATCTATTCCGCTTTCTTTAAGATATTGTGCAATTGATAAATGTTTTATCTCATCGGATGCACCAGGTGGTGTATCAATCAGCGTAAAGTCTAAATATCCCCAATCTACAAAAGAAAAATAATTACTCTCATATTAACATTGCAATATTGTAATATTAATCACCCTTTTTACTATAGAATGCATCCTACGATGCTCTTATTGGACGTTTTATACGTATATTTAGAGAATAATTCATATTACCATTTTTCTTTGGTCTACGCCAAATAACTATTCATCTGGATCGGATAACATAAATCCTATCGACAGAACTCCTAAATTATCTTGTATATAAACCGGCGACCATCTAGATGAACTTGTTCTTCTTCTAATCGGAATTGATGGTCCACATACATCAATATCCATTACCCCAATCTCTAATTATAAATTTATGCTAATATTACCTGAATACTTTCTTCACTAGCAAAAGAAAATCAAAGTTGTGCTGTAAATATACTTTCACCACCCCCTCCTTTACCAGATAATACAAGTATTTTGTGTTTAACCGAATTCATTATCTCTTTAATAAATTGTAATCCTAAAAGTATATGTACATTTTTGTTCTTTGAAACTGTTCTAATCAACCATATTAAACAATAATACTTTGATTTGATCGATACCTGGATCGGATCCTTTTGGTGCCGTAGCGCATATATTTTGATTAGAACCTTCACATGCTGAGGCTTTTCAGTACTTGGCCTATTGCTTAACATTATTCTATTCCAAAGCTAAATATTTGCATAAATATTCAGAGACCACGAAAATTATGGAGCACGTGATGCCCATCAAACAAACATTATTTTAGTGATTTAAACCGGTTGGGCTATAATCGGTTAACCGACCTGAACCGAATAAATATCGGGAAACCGGTGGAGCAAATTCTTAATTGGTTGACCCGTACAACGGCTGAGAATCGGTAAACAGAACAGAACGTCCCTGATGTAGGGGACGTCTAAAGTGGAGTAGAATCATGTGATCACATGACCAAATTTATTTGCCAGATGAGACGATAATCGTAATTGGCCAACGATAATTTTTAATCTACAAAGTTTTTTTTTGTTGCGCTGGCTTTTAACTATCACCAAACTTGTAAATTTCTTCTTTTTTTTTGTTGCTATATTATTTGTATTAGCTACAAAGTATAGTATAAACAAACTTGAACTGGACTTTAAGTTGCTTTGGATTCGTTTTTTTTTTTTTTGATTACAAACTAGACATTATTTTTACTTATCAAACTTAACATTGTGCATTGATGAAATTAGCCCTAATGTTATTTTGCATCAATTTTTCTATAAAATAGGTTTTTTTGCTTGTTGTATTTTTTTTTTATTACAATTTAAAAAAAAAATTTTGAACAAACAATGGACTTAGATCAGTCTGAGAATATACCAAATTAAAAAATTACATTCTAGAATGATTTATGAATAGATACTTGATTTTGATTGGCTCTCATGTGTCTTTTACTCCTTTTATCTCTCAAACATCATGCATCTTTGAAAATTTTTTTTTTTGATAGTTATTAGAGTCTAATAAATTTTGATTATGTAGTTTAAAACGTCTAGTTTCAATCATCTCAAAGAATCCCTTGTGGTAAACACTTTTGGTTAAAGTAAATAAGATGTTAAAAAGAGGTATTTATTTCATATAGAAATTTAGGAATCATCATCAGTTAACTTAAGATCACTTTGAAGTTTTGTATTTATGTTTAAATAAAGATCTAAGAACTTATTTATACTACAACTTTCATATTTTAATTTAACTATTATATAGGTATCAATATAGTTCACAGAAGAGAATGCCTAGAACAGTTAAAGTAGATTTAGATTGCAAATTGATTTATAAGTAGCATTGTTAAATAATATTGTCTATACAGGTAGTATTGTTTAATAGTACAAACTAAATATTGTAATATAGAATTGGTAAAGACAGTAATGATTAATCAGAATAAAATCGTTATTTAAAATGTTTAATAAAAAGTAAAACTTTGCTTATAGTTTCATTAATAATAAGTTATTTGTTTGTATATAGAACTTTTGATTAATTTGATTGGTTCATGTTCATGTGCCATGAAATCTAGAATCATCTGACTGATGATCATTTACCAAATAAAGTGAGATCATTAATGATCAAATTTGGTATATTCTCAGACTGCAGATTCTTGTATTGCATTTATATTAAAAACAAATCTTACTTCAGATAACAGACAGAATCTTCTTTTTGATATAAATCTTCTTTTGAAGATTTCAATAAAAGATTTTGATGACAATTGGTAGTCTTTAGTATCAAATGTTTGAACACAATAGAATTCTTATAAATATGTAAACAGTAATGTTTATAAAATATTTGCTTGTTATTTTACAAAACATCAAAGTTTTAGTACTTGACAAAAGAAAAACATTCTAATAGAAAAATGTTAAGTTATAAAAACCTGACCATTTGAATTATATAAAATAAAATTAAAAGTTTTCTGATTAGTTTTGTTACAAATAATACAAGTTAAACATTATAAAAACTCTTCAAGTTACAGTTATTCTTTGAAAAAACCTAATATGATCAAGTATTTATAAGCAATTCAAACTCTTATAGAGAATAAAACAATTAAAAATTATTCATCTTTAATAATAACTGTTGTCATAAAAGAATTCATGTTGATTAAATTTGGTTTTGGATCAAGTATATGTAAATTAAAATGAAAAGAAATAAACAATATTAAGTAAAAAGTTTGTGGGTTGATAGAAGTTCATCTTATTGATAAATTTAAATTTTTTGAATATTATATCATTTTTAATAGAACATGGATATCAGGTTGAAAAATTTTATGTTTTTCAAAAAAATATTAAAAACATTATTTTTGCATATTTTATGTAATTAAAAAAATTCCAATATCATGAATTATTGATGTTTATTGATATAACTTGTAAAACTAATAGGTATAATTAGTACCTTTTTATTTTATATATTCATAACACCTATGACTGCTAAGATATAGATGCATATTTTTTTATTAGTACTAAAGACAATAACATCATTAAAGAGGTATTAAAAATAATTTAAAATAAGTTTTATTGCTGGTTTTTCTAATATATACTTTCTGATCAAAGCAGTATTAAGGCAAAGAGTATTAAAAAAATGTTTTTTAATGTAAACATTAGTGAACAAGAATGTAAATTAATCTTTTGTATTATTCATACAATAAAGGTTTGGTTATTTAAAATTTATAAAAAAGAATCTTAGAATCTTATAGTCATAGCAATATATAAAAGAACCAAAATTAGTAGTAAAAAATTTGTTCAGAATGCTATTAACTGTAGCTTCATCTCTATTATTCAAAATTATATTGAAAAAAATTACAAAAAAAATACTCAGCAATAGAGATTGTAAGCATGCTAACATTTCTCTTTGCTTTTTCAAGTTATCTCTATGAACCTATCAAAATCTTATCACAATGAGTTGAAAAGAATAACATCTTTACTTTACAGCTTAATAGATATATAATAGTTTATTATATTCTATTGTGTCTACAACTTTTTAAAATTATAAGTAGAAAATTCTATAAATTTTTTTTTTTTAAAAAAAAAGATATCAAAGTTTCATTATTAATATTTATTTTTGATGCAGCACATAACATTATTGCTTTTAATAATAAAAAATAGTTTGATTCTAAGTATGCCACTTTTGATTCTGAATTAAAAAAATATTTGTATATAATATAACAGATGATATTTTGAAAAAAATTTATAAATTTCTTTACCTATTTTAACAATTATTAGTAAAAAAAGCCTGCACTATGATGAACAGACTCAAAAAAGATAAAGGTATGCTGGGTTTAACTTTACTAGACTGTTATTGCTTCTTTTATATTTGTTACACATTGTCTTGCTATTATATTTTTCATAAACATACTTATGATGCTATTAGATTATTAACCACTAATGTGTGAAAAACATTTTAAGAAATATTCAAAAAAAATGATTTTGAAGTTTATAAAGAATGTGAATTAGTAATAGTAGAATTTGTACAAAAAAAATAACAAAAAAAAACTAAAAATCTAAAGTTTACCATAAATAAATTTAATAAAAGGATGCATAATAAATATTAGAATACTGTAGTTAGTAAAAACATTGAAAGAGCAGAAACTTTTGTTTCAATATTAAAAAATTTTTTAGTTATTTTTTTTACAATTTAATTGTTTAAATATAAATAATTAAAATAATTACCAATAAATAAGAATGAGTAGGTGAAGCAGCTTTATTACAAATATAGTAAATAAATAATTCAATAATTCTAAATAGGTGGGTGAACAAAATGACTTTATGGCCAAATAGTGAACTATAATAACAGCTAGTGGGTAGGTATGTGAATCAGTCCTGTAAGGCCAAACTGATAAATAAAATAATTTAAATAGAACAATTAAAAAAATATACAAAGTAGTTTTATATAAATGAAAAATGCAAATATTAAATGCTTACCTTATATAAAATTTAAATTCCTATATTATAAATGTATTACAGATTGAGTTTTATACAAAATTTAAATAAAATTCTAAAATTTTAATGCAGTTTTATTTTATTAGATAATATTTAAAGATATCAAAGCAATTTCTTAATAGAATTTAATATTTTTATTTTATTTTATTTTAAATTTACAATTTAATAGAATTAAAATAAAAAAAACTTTATTGAATTCTATTAAGTATTTGTAGAGATATCTTTATTCAAAATTCAAATAGTTTGGTATAGCTTTTAATTTAGTTAGATATTTAAAAGTTTAAAAAAAGATATCTCTGTAACCATTTAGTTGAATTAGATGAAGTTTTTTTAATTTGATTCTATGAATATATAGAATTAAAATAAACCAATTTTTATTGAATTCTATTAAATAGTTGCAGAGATATCATTGTTCAAAATTCAATTAATTTTAGTACAGCTTTTAATTTAGTTAGATGTTTAAAAGTTTGAATAAAGATATTATTACAACCATATAGTAGAATTCGATGAAATTTCTTTATTTTAATTTTATGAATTTATAGAATTAAAATAACTAAATTTAGGGGTATGGTGACCTAGTGAAATGGTCAGATTGTTAACCTCTTAAGTGGTAGGTTAGATGTTCAAATCCTATTGACAACAAAAATTTGAATAATTATCTATATAATATTTATATTGCAACAACTGTTACTAATAATTAGGTTAGAATATCTGTAATGACAATCACACTAGCATAACTGGCAGATCATAAGGCATCTGTATAAGTATGGCATTACACAGAGGAATGCAAACCAACAAATCAGACAGTGCAAATACTAGATAAGTCCCTGTAGCCATGTAAATCTGTTGAAATTAGGTAACAAGAAGTCCATTTGGGAAGACCCAAGTAAAGAAGTAGCTGGATCTTTGATAACTCTATTGTAAAAGCTAGCCTAGAAAAATAAATACCAAGATTATAATATCTGGTCATAATAGCTGGACAGGCAAGAACCTCTGAGTTGGGAATCTTGAAGATACCACCAACCAGGCTGTCAGAACAAACTAGAGGAAAAGAATATCAGGCTGATCTGATATATCAATAGACTGGTTGTAGTCCTATATAGGTTATCTGAATTAAGAGTTTGATAAAAAGACAGGTAAAAAGGCAGAAGTATACTAAAGTACTGAAGTTATGCTATGAAGTAGATGCTAGAGTCTAAATGAACTCTACAAGGGCATAGTGGTTTAATGGTTAGCCCTGACCACAAGTGTTGGTTCTGCTATAGTGATATCTAGATCAGCTGTAAAAATTAGTACAGAAGGCTCTAGGGGGTTTACTTTGAAAATAAATTAGTCCTAAGGTTGAGATAATGATCTAGGTATCTGGATATGACCCAGTGAGTTAACACAAGTTACAGATTCAGAAAGTTTAAAGTAGAACACCTAAGCAGAGATGTTAGATATGTCAATTGGTAGGAAACCTTTAGGTGAACTCCTTAAATAGGTAATATAGAAAAGTTATATGTGTAGCCAATTGTATTCTTTTTTGTAGTAGTTCATTGAACTACAATATCAATAAGTGATTAATAAAGTCAAAAGACCAAAGAGGTTATCTTAAAAAAAATAAAAAAAAATAAAAAATAAAATAACTAAATTTTTATTGAATTCTATTAAGTGGTTACAAAGATAGCTTCATTCAAAATTCAAATAATTTTGGTACAACTTATAATTTAGTTAGATGTTTAAACTTTGAATAAAGATATCTCTGCAACCACCTAATAGAATTTGATGAAAATTTTTTTATTTTGATTTTACGAATTTGTAGAATTAAAATAAACCAATTTTTATTAAATTCTATTAAGTGGTTGCAGAGATATCTTTGTTCAAAATTCAAATAATTTTAGTGCAGCTTTTAATTTAGTTAGATGTTTAAAAGTTTGAATGAAGATATTATTGCAACTATATAGTAAATTTAATGAAATTTTTTTATTTTGATTCTATGAATTTATAGAATTAAAATAACCAAATTTTTATCAAATTCTATTAAGTGGTTAAAGAGATATCTTCATTCAAAATTTAAATAATTTTAGTACAACTTACAATTTAGTTAAACATTTTAAATTTGAATGAAGATATCACTGCAATCACCTAATAGAATTCAATAAAAATTTTTTTATTTGATTTTACAAATTTGTAGAATTAAAATAAACAAAGAACTTTATCAAATTCTATTAAGTGGTTGCAAAGATATCTTTATTCAAAATTCAAATAGTTTGATATAGCTTTCAATTTAGTTAAATATTTAAAAGTTTAAACAAAGATATCTCTGCAACTATTTAGTAGAATTCAATAAAAATTTTTTTATTTTGATTCTATAAATTTGTAAAATTAAAATAAAAAAAAATTTTATCAAATTCTATTAGGTGATTGCAAAGATATCTTTCTTCAAAATTCAAATAGTTTTGGCACAGTTTTCAATTTAGTTAGATATTTAAAATTTTGAATAAAGTTATCTCTGTAACTATTTAATAAAATTAAATGAAATTTTTTTTATTTTGATTCTACAAATTTATAAAATTAAAATAATAAAAATTTTGTCAAACTCTATTTAGTAGTTGCAGAGATATCTTTGTTCGAATTTAAAAAAAATTCAAATTATATTCAGATGTCTGTTTTTTTGTTCAATTATTGGTTTTTGATTTTGACTAATTATTGTAAGTGTTATATAATTTTATTCTGCTTTAAATGACCTCCTAGTATGAAAATTATGGTTGTATTAGATTTTCAACCTTGCTTATTAGCATGACTAATCAAAATGATAAAATTGATATTTAAATAAAATCAGGTTTTTTATTATAATTATGCGATTATATGATATTTAATAAATTTTAATAAAAAATAATAATTTTTAAGGTAATCTCTTTGGTTTTTTGATTTTTATTAATAATTTTTTTTAATAATATGATATTATGAAATATTATAGAGAAGTGTGATGACCTAGTAAAGTGAATAGATTGTTAACCTCCAAGTGGCAGGTCTAGAGTTCAAATCCTAATAACAGTAAAAATTTGCAATTCTTTTTGTATTACAGTTAACTGTCTTTTGTGATTAGTTGGGATAAGACACCTATAATCTATGTTATACCAGTATGACTGGAAGGTTTAGGCATTCATGTAACATTGTATGAAGAAACACAAACCAGTACTAAGTGGTATGAACTCAAGATAAGTTCTTAGGTCATATAAATCATAGGAATCAGGTTGGAAAATAAAAGTTTATTTGGGAGTCCTGAGTAGAGAGGTAATCTGAACCTTCAACAGTGTTACTGTAAAGACTAGACCTATAAAACAAAACTAGAACTTGTGAAACTAGACAAAAAGCCAGCCTTTAAAGAAAAGCTAAATAGAACCAACCAGGCTACCAAGATCTGTTTTGAAAAAAAAGATGATATGCTGACAAATATGTAAACCAAAAGTGTATAGTTATGATCTGCCTTTCTAGACTATCTGGTTTGAGAGCTTGGTAAAACTTGAATTAAATACCAAAGTAGTAGAAATATGTTGTGAAGTTAGTACTAGAATTGGAGTAAATTCTACAAGAACATAGTAGTTCAATAGTATGTTCTGATTACCAGTATTGGTCTCAGTCATAGTAATATTAGATCAGCTATAAGAATAGAATACTAAAGATTTTGGAAGGTTTAGTACAAGGTCAAAGGTTTTCTATATAAGTGAACTGCTTTAAAGACTTAGTGGCCATGTCATATTTTCATTAGCATTAGCCAGGATCATTGGTAAACAGAATTAGGTGTGTGAATATAAAAACTAGAGTGGTTAAATAGAAAATCTACAAGCAGGTTCCAGGTATGGCAACTAGTATAAAACCTTCAAACAGACTACTTAAATTAAACAATGACTAAAGTTATATAAGTAGCTAGTTGTACACTCTTTCTATAGTTGCTCTTTATAGTTGTAATGCAACTATTAGCCAAATATACTATTAATAAAATTCTAGATCACAAGTACTTACCTTAATATTTTTTTAAAAAAAGAACTATTATAGAAAAAGTATACAATTGGTTACATATGTAACTTGTTTATATTATTAATTTAAAAAGTTTATCTAAAAATTTTTTACTAATTACTATATCTAATACTTTTGCTTAAATGTATTATTTTAAATTTTCTGAACCTGAATCTGTGTTAACATTATTGGATCATGCTCAAATAATTATTTCAACTTTAGAATTCTTTTATTCTTGAAATAAATCTTTTAGAGTCTTTTATATTTATTTTTACAGTTAACTTAAATATTGTTATAACAGAATTAATACTTATAATCAGAGTAATATTATTTAACTACTATGTTTTTGTAGACTTTACTTAAATTTTAGTATTTACTTTATAGCATATTCTTAGTATTTTGGTATATCTTTGTCTATTTTTCAAATTTTTAATCTATATAATCTATATAAGACTATAATTAGTTTATTAGTATATTAAATTAGCATAATTTCTTTTTTCTTTAGTTTATTTTAGTAGTCTGTTTGTGATACCTCTTACTTAGAGATTCTTGCCTGTTTAAGTACTTTGCTATTGGTATCTGTTTTCTATATCTAGTCTTTATAATTATTTTTTTATTTGAGTATTTTTAAATAAACTTCTTATTTCTTAATTTTAACAGATTTATATAGTTATAAAGATTTATCTATAGAAGAATAACAAAACTTTTTTCACATTTAAGAACCTGACTTATTTATATTCTTAATAATTCTATATTAATTCTTATTTTTTAATAATTATATCATATTATTTTTAAATTATATACTTATATAATTAGTAAGTTATTTGATTTTATTTTTAAAATTTAGATAGATAATATAAGTGCTTATATTTTTTATAAATATTTCAATAACTATTAGTTTAAATTTAATAAAATTTTAATATATTATAGAAGAAATTATTTTCTATAAAATAATATAAATTTTATTTAATTTTAATTATTAGTTAATAAGAAATTAATAAAAACAAAAATTTAATATTTAAACTTTAAAATTAATTTTCTTAATAATTATTAATCTAAATTTTTTTTTTTAAACCTTAAGCAGTTATACTAGTACTTTATTAAAATTCTTGAAATTACTATTGCAATTATATAGATGTATCCAACAACTAAATCTAACATCACTTAGCTATTCTAATAGTGCTTAAGTGCAACCTACTGCATTACTTTAAACAGAAGTAAACTGCTTGTCAGACTACTTAAAGTTTATAATAAAAGAGTCTTTTCTTTACTATGAAAAGCTCTAAAATTGTCTTTTTAGCTTCATTTTTAATTTACTTTTCCTTTTTTTTGCTTTTTTCTTTTTTTCTTTTATTTCTTGCTAATTAGTTTTTTTTTGCTTGAATTTTTTTTCTTCTTTTAAGTTTCTTTTTCCATTTTACTAGTTATTTCTGTTCTTTTTTCTTATTTATTTCTTTTTTTGCATTATGTTCTTTAGACTTGCTTATAAAAGATATTTTAGACTGTTTCTGCTAATGTATTTACAAATTATTATCTTGTTCTTGTATCTAAGAGCTATGCTAACATGTCTTTAGTTGTTTTCAAACTTAGACTCTTAATTAGTGCTTTTTTCATTTCTGTTTTTTTTGTTTCTGTTTTTTTCAAATAGTACTATATATAATATATAAAATAAAACTCTAGTTTTTTCTTTTTCTTTTAATCTTTTTTATGCTATTGTGATAAATACTTCTGTATTCTCTTCTAAAGACTTGTTTGTCTCTTATATGCTGCTACATGCTCTTGTGTTTTTTTAATTTTGTTTTAACATATTTGGTATTCTGCATTTACATATAAATCTGATCTTCTTTTGTTGAGTTACTTCAATATTAAAAGTTTGTTCAATAAACATTTATAAAAACATTTCTTCTTATTATACAGTGTACTTCTTTGGCTAACTTTAGCCTTTTTCAAAAATATGTTTAGTAATAAATTATTATTTCTGTTATCAGTTCTAGACTTTTGATTATTGTTGTTTTTCTTCACTCTGCATCTAGTCTAATATTTGTTACTAGCTTATATAAAAGTCTTATTGGCATGTTTATTCATTTGTTTTTGCACTTTAAATAGTAATTTATCTCTTTGCAACTGACTTCTTCTATATATATTATCTTTCTGCTTATTGTTTTTTTTTTGCAAGGCTTTTAGCTTTATTATTCTATTTGTTTTTGCTATAGCTTTTTACTTTAAATTATTTTATTTATATATTTTTTGTTCTAACTAGATCAATTATTTTCACTATCTAAAAAACATTTTTCTCTTAAGAATTCTATTTTTATTTATATATTCTAACCCTCTACTAAGGTTTCTAATTGCAACATTACTATTTATAAATATTTCTAGTTTTTTTTTTTTTAGTATAATCAAAATTGCTATTCATATTGTTAATAACTCTGCTACAGTTAATATTGATTACTATTTTGTTTTTAATATTGTTTTTCTTTTGACCAATCTTGTATTTTACTTATTTGCACCTATTCTATATTTATATTTTTATCTATTGCTTCTTCTTTGTTATATCTATTTACTGCATCATTTATATATATTATATTTGTTCTTGTTCTTAATATATTTTTTTTTAAGGTTTTTATTATTTCTTAGCTAATATTCTCTCTTAACTATTGCTTTTTAACTAGCTCTATTTCTAGATTCTCTAGCATTCTTAGTTCTGTTAGCTTTTATTTATTTTTCTTTAACTTTTCTGTTCTTGTATACTCTGTTAAATTTTTTTTTTTGCTTTCACTAAGGTTATAGTTATCAGCAGCTATTGTCTTTATTGTATTTTAATTATGATTATATAACTTGTACAAAGTGAGTATACAACTAGTCATATGTATAACTTTTGGTTGTCTAATTTAAATAGTTTACCTGTACAGCAGGTTCTATACTAGCTGCTATACTTGCAATTTACTAAGAAATTACCTATTTAAACACTTTGATCCCTATACTTATACTGACAAATAGTGCACAAATTTTCATACATTTAAATGCCATCTAATCTAACTATGACCTCTTGTCTGTACATTCATCAAGCTGTTACATATTTCAGAGTATATCACCTGACTTGTAGGGCTTCAGAAGGCCTCCTTGCTAACTAACTACCTATATTTAGTATTTTGTTAACAGAACTTGTTCTTGCAAAGTTTATTCAGACCCTAGTACTAACTTCACAGCATATTCCTAGTACTTTAGCATACTCCTGTTTCTGACCTTAGACTCCCAATCCAAATAGTCTGATAGGACTATAACCTGTTTTTGATATTTCAGGATCTGCCTTTCAAGATTCTTTTTCTTCAGTTCAAGACTTCTGACAATCTAGTTGGTGGTACTCCTTACTTGAGGTTCTTGCTTACTCAATTCCTTCTATATTAGTATCTGTTTTCTAGATCTAGTCTTTACAGTAGTATTGTTAAAGATCTGTGCTACCTCTCTACTTGGGTCTTTCTAAGTAGGCTTTGGTTTTTTCAGTTCACAAATTTACATGGCCATGAGAACTTATCTTAGGTTTGCATTGCTTAATGCCAGTTTGCATTTCTTTGTGTAACTCCAATATTGCGCAGATGCCCTATAACCTGCCAGTTATCTGATGCGACTATGTTATAAGTACTGATCCCAACTGATCGACAAATTGCTGTTGCTATAGTATTAGACACAAGAACTTATCTTGAGTTTGCACCATCTGATGTCAGTTTGTATTCCTCTGTATAACTCCAACATTGCACAGATGTCTGTAATACTAATATACATAGGTGGTTTTTTAAATTTTTGCTATCAGTAGGTTTTGAACTTCCTACCTATCACTTGGAGAGTTAATAACTTATTTACTTCACTAAGTTAGCACACCTCTTACTCTGTTAATTGGTTTGTTGCTATCTTAATTATATTGTTGCTTTTTACTATTAGTGTATTTAAATTTATTTTTATTTTATTATTAATTATTATCTACTATTAACAGCTGTTTTCTACTGTTTCTTCTTCATTTATATATCTATTATATTTGCTAATTTTCATTACTAAATCACTTTTTATATTTTGCATCTGCCAGTATTCTATTAATACTTTTTTTTTTTTTTTCTAATTATTTTTCCTAGTTGTTTGTTATTTTTTGTATTATATAAATTCTATTTTTTTTTTCTATTCTTTAAAAGACTTTTCTATTTAATCTTTATTGCTTATATATTATATCTGTCTGTTCTAAAAGGTTTTTTAATCTCTCTGCTCTCTAGTTCATTAAGCACTTTTTATTTTATCCTTTTGAATTATTTTGTTTTTTTATTTTTACTCAATTGTTTTTAGTAACTTTTAAATTGCTGCTATATAATTAATCTTTTATCTTTTGTATTGAGTAGTTGGTTTAAATATATAAAATCTGTTTACTTATTTTGACTCTACTTTTTTTTTATAGTTATGTTTCTAATAGTTCGACTATTTTGTAACTATAGCCACTTATTATCTATAGCTCACTTTCTGTACCTATACTTATTCTTAGCTCTTTTGCTTTAGCTATTGTTAAACAGACTAAATTGTTCTTCTAATATGTTTTATCTTCTGGTAGCTTCTTTAGTTTTCATATATTTTTAGTTAATTCTATTTTTTGGTAACTTTGTATCATTCTTAATTTTGTTTACTATCCTAATTCATCTTTTTTGTTAAGTTTTGCTAACAGATCTCTTACTTGTTTTATTATTAATTCTTATTACAATGTTTTGCAGCTACTCGGATTTTTGTATTCTATTATGCAATTCTCTAATATTCTTAATAAGCTGCTTTTTTGTTTTGCCAGACATATTATTAATTGGTGTATATCATTTATCCTTTTCTCTAACATTTTTGTTAATTACAACATATAACTTAACTTTGGTATTATCACTATATTGTTTATATATACTATTTGGCTCATTGTTATTTTCTTGTATTTAAGGTCTTTTATTATTTAGCTTATTATTTTTTTTGCTTTTTTTTTAACTAGAACTTTTCACATCCAGTTGTTTAGTCAGATTTTTAAGAAATGAATTATCTTGTTTTTTGGTTTTTTTATTATTTTACTTTCTTCAAATATTATTTCTTTTTTCTTCTTTTTGACTTTTTTATTTATTATTATTAACTTTAATTTAGTTTCATCTTTATATTATTTATTTTAAAAAATTTTTCTGCTATTTTCAATTTTTTCAAAAGCTGTTTTTTGTTGTTCATGATTCATGTTATATTATTTATATATGCAATTTTTGCTTGGTGATAGCTTGTAATATTGTTGCAATATATTCTTTCTTTAATCTCTTGCTCTACTGTATAGGCTAATCTTTTATTTTTCTGTATCCTTTCTAGTAATAGGTCATAAAAGAGGCATTATATTAGTGGTAATATTACTTTATCTTGATCTATTTCATCTTCTGTTATTATTTCTTCTGTTAGGTTATAGGCTATAATTATTATAAGCTGTCTTATATGAAAAAGATTCAAAATATACTTGATTGTCTTCTTAGATATCTTAACTCTTTGCAATACTCTTTTAAGACTTTTGAGTAAAATAAAGTTAAAAACTTTTTTTATATTTTGTAAAAGTATTCATAACTTTTTGTTTTTTTTTTTTGTTTTTTTTATTATTATATTTAGAATATGTTCTGATTGTTTCATTAAGTTTCTTAACAGGTCTGCATAGTTTGGTTTTTTAAGTATTTCTTTTTCAACAAAGATTTTACTAAGTCTTTTTGTTAACATCTTTATTATAATTTTTTTAAATGTCTCAATTAAGGTTATTAGGTATATGTTATTTAAACTATATTTCTACTCTACATCTTTTAGTATTAGATATACTTGTGTTATCTTTCACTTTATCAGTATTTCTTATATCTCTAAGTATAAGTCTGCATTGGCTCTGAACATCTCTTGTGCTTTCTTTTCTGCTCTTTTAATTAGAGTGTAACTTATGTCTAATATTTCAAAAGCTGTCTCTGTTTTGAGCTCTCTAATTATTTTATTCTATTCTTTCTTTTCAATTTTTTTTTTAATTCCACTATACCATTCTTCTTTAATATAGTTCTGTAATTTATAGATTTTTTTCCAACTTTCTAACATCTCTTCTAATTTAGTGTTTCTTTTTTTAAATTGTTTTCTATAATGTTCTGCTATGGCTTCTTTGACTAGCTCTAATTTTGTTACTAGTTTCATCTCTTATTCTGCTTGTTTGATCAGTCTGTTAAGTATTATCTTTTTGTATAATTTGTTTAAAAGGCTGGCTATTATTTTTCCTTGTTCAGTTTTAATCATTTCATATTTTTTGTTTATATTTTTTTTTATTTGTCTTCTTTGTTCTTGTTTTTATTCTTTTTTTTTTTTCTTGAAAAATTCTTTGCCACACTTTATATTATCTATCCAAATATCAGATTATTGTCTTTGTATTTTTGATAACCTTGCATCTATTTTCTTATTTAGTATCTTTAATTTTCTGTTCAATTTGCTTCTTTCTACTTTTGTAATTTTTTGTTCTTTTCTTATCTTTGCATACTTAACTAATTTTTGAAGCTCTACAATAGTTTTCTTTTGCTGTTGGCCTTCTTAACTATATCTTCTGTTTATTGCTATATTATAAATTTTTTTCTTAAGTATGTATTTGTTTACTGCTATTATGATTGCCTTTTCTATCAAATTCTATATATCATTTATTTTTTGTATTTTTTTTTTTGTTTTTTTGCTTTTTTTTTGTATATGCTTCAATGCTTTTTTGGTTTCTAATTACTTTTGTAATTTCTGTGTATAGTTTTTTCATTCTTTATCTTTTATTATGTTATAAAAAAATATTGTTCTTGATTGGCTCTTTCTCTTGACCTCTGTTTTGCTACTTTTTGCTATTATATATTTAATCTATATCTCTGTTATTATTATTTTGTAATTACTTTTAGTAATTTTCTTTATATCTTTAATTTTTGCTTTTTATAAATCTGATGCTAGCTCTTCTGACACTTATATATAGTCAATTCTTGTTGCTGCTTCTGCATTTGACTATGTATATCTTTGTTCTATTGGGTGCATTTCTCTGTATATATTATAGAAATTTTGTTATCTTATTCAGTTAAATATTAGCAATTTTTTAAAGCTTGTAGTTTGTGAGTTTTGTCTATCCAATATATTGCTTACAGTATGGTTAAAATTACTTATAATAACAACTTGTGTTTGTCTTTCTTTTTTTGTAATGATCTTTACTATTTTTTGTTAAATAATCCATCTTGTTTTTTTGTAATTTGGCAGTATATAGACTTCTATTACTATTAACTTTAATTGCTTAAAGTATATATCATGTATTCATTTATTCTCTTAATTAACTTACATGTTTTTTCAATGTTCTTTTACCAAAATCCTTATACCTGATTTTTTTGTTGTCTTCTGCTATACTGCTTCAATATCAATATATTTTTTAGTTGCCTTATATATTAGAAACCTTTTTTTTCTTTCTATAAGGTTTGTTTCTATAACTTCTAGTATTGTGATTTCTTCTTCTTCTGACTAGCTAAGCAGATTTTTAAGTTTTTAATTTTTGGTTTTAACCTATTGATATTATAACATACTATTTCTATCTTTTTTTATTTTTTTTTATTTTTTTTTTAGTTAGTTTTGTTTGGCTTCTATAAGTTCTTTTTTTTTCTGCTTTTTTTTACTTAACAAAAAGGTACTTTTTTATCTTCAAATATTTTTCTTTCTTTTGCAGAAATTTTTTAGCTTCTTGTTTATACTTATTAGTTTAACTATAGTGCTGTTAGAAGTAGTTAACCAGATCTTCTTCTGTCTTTTTTTTATCTTGTTTTGTTGTATTTCTAATCTTTCTAGTTTTCCAAGTATTCTTTTCAATAGGTCTTGATTTTATGTTTACAGTTCTTCTTTATCTGTTGAGTATATATAATGTTTTTTTTATATTTTTATTACTTTTTTTTGTATTTTCTTCTTTTCTGCTTCTCTTTTCTTTATACTTTTCAGTGTATAGATTTTTATCTATATTGTATACAATCTTAAAACTTTTATAACAAGTTTTCTTTTCACTATATTTTTTTTTTCTTTTCTCTTTCAGAAGAGTAGGTAATTGCTGAATCTTATTAGTTTGGTTTGTATTGTTTTCATCTCTTTTTCTAATGCAAAGGTAATTATTATGGATTTTTTTTGATTTTTATTTCTGTTTATTGATATGTATACTGACTTTATATCTTTTTTTTTTAAGCATCACAATAATAAAACTTCTGATGCATTTCCAAAAAGCTTTAATAGCTTTGTTGTAAACTAACTGTGCTGGTCTTATAAGCTATAGTCTTTATTGCCCTTGAATATTTTTGCTAATTTATAACTACTAACTGGCAAGGCCCATAGTATGTTTTTTTCTTTTAGATTCTTAATACATATTACTGCCAATGTTTTGTATTTAGATCTGTTAATTTAGTCTATCTTGGCATCTTTGATGTTTCTACATATATGTTCTACTCCTTTCATATTGATATTTACTAGCAGATCCTATATTGTTAAATAATTATTTGCTTTTAAATCTTCTTCTATCTGAAGTCTTTTAATATCTTTTTTTACTTCTGCTTAACTTATGTTTCTGTATTCTTTTTTTTCTGTTTCTCTATTATTAGCACTTGATTTTTTTATTTTATTGTTTTTTTTTAGTTTTATTTGTTTTGTGTTTTCTTTGTTTCTTTTAGTGATATGTTTCTTTTGCTATTTTGTAATTTGGTTTTTGTTTTTGGTCTTTTCTAAAATGAGTTTAAACCATTTATCTTCTTTTTCTTAATTCTGTTTATTGCTGCATCTTTGCTATACTCATAGTCAAAATCTACTTTTATTTAATTAATTTTATTTTTAAATACTTCTTTGATTGTTTTAATATGATAATTTTTTCTAAAATCCACTAAACATACTTTACTTTTTTTTTTTTCTTTTAACAAGATGTATGTTGGCATATTTGCTTTAAAGAACCTATTTCTTTTCTATATTTTATTTTCTGAAGACTATTAGCTATGCTTAATTGTACTTATAAGAAAGGCTGTTTCAACTTCTTTACTGTTTGGCTCTTTTTTTTATTTTGTTACTTCTATATTTATAACTTCTAGATTTTCTTTTATTTTATTCTTTGCTTTTTGTCAAAGTTTTTTTTTCATATTTGAAATCACCAATGATTTGACTCATTTGATATTGCAGAATAATAATGCTAAGCCTTTTTATTTGTTCTTTTAGTATTTTTAATTTTGAACTACTTCTTCAAGATTGTTTTTTTCTTCTTGATGCTGTCTTCTATTGTTAATATTTTTTGTCTCATTAGTTTCAATAAAATTTCTTATCTTCTTAATTTCTTTTTCATTCTAATATGATTTTTCTTTATTTATACTTTTATCATATTTAAATGAGCCTAGGTTGCAGCTTATTGTTCTAAGCTTTTCTGGCTATTTGTTAGTTATTCTTTCTTTAAGCCAGCTTAATTCTGCTATTCTTAAGGCTTCTAATACTTGACTATATATTAGTATATCATGTAATATGATGTGTTTTGGGTTATAAACTACTAAGTTTTTTGCAATGTGCTCTATATTGCTTGGGCTTTTTGTTGATATTTTAAGAACTTAGTTTAATACTTTGCAATCTATATATCTACAAATTCTATCTTCTATTTTTCTAATATAATATATATATTTTTTTTTTAAATATTAAGATAAGTACTTGTAATCTAAGATTTTATTGATAATATATTTGGCTAATAGTTATATTACAATTACAAGAAACAAGGGTGTGGTGACCTAGTGAAGTGGTCAGGTTGTCAACCCTCCAAGTAGTAGGTTGGGTGTTCAAATCCTATCGATGG